>JAQIWU010001024.1:0-19300 GCA_034696445.1 Isotomiella minor | reverse complement strand
TCCTCCCTTCCCTTCATTTTAGACTTGTGAGAAAAAGAGAGTAGTCATTATTTATTGGTATTATATTCACTCTTTTGCTATCTTTACTTTCTCTACTACTTATCCTTCTTATTCAATTCATTCATCCATTCATTTTTTTTCGGGGAGAACAAAAAGAAATTATTTTGAGTGCATTACAAAAATAAATTTATTTGCTCGGGGTAAAAATAAGAGGACGACGGGGTAATCAAATGAAATGAGTGGGTGAAAGTGTTTCAATTAAGTTGAAAGAAAGTGAGACAAAAAGAAAGAAGAAGGACATGCACATATCACCACCACTACACTTTTCCTTCAGTAGGTACCTAGTATTACCTTACACTCTCTCGAAGAAGGTACATTACCTACTTGCTTTGTTCTTTAAACAGCTTTACCTTGTAGCATGGTTCCTTCTTTTCTTTCTTTCTTTTCTTTGCTTACTTTACTTTGAAAATTTTCCCTTTGAGGGAGAGACAAAAAGAGAATAAAGCAAATGAAGAAAGAGAAGTGAAGTGTGGCAGAGTGAAAGTGAAGGTGAAAGTAAAAAGAGAGGTTTTTTTGGACTTACTTTTGAGGTTCGTTCGGATCCCTTTTCTTCTTCTTCTTTTGAGCCTTTTGTTTTTTCGGTGCGGCTACCGTAGTACCTCTGTCCGGCTCTGGACTTGGCCTCTTTATCGTTACCCCACCGACTCCCTGCAGAAAAAAAAGAATTGTAGAAAGATATAAGTTAAAAACATGGATCAATTGAAGTATAATTGATCGTATCCAGTCGCCCCAACAACAACGACGCATGGAAAGGGAGAAGGAAATAAACCAAGAAAGAATTTCACGGTGGAAAACGATTTCTTGCATAGAAATGACTTATTTGGTTCAGGATAAAATTGAATCAAAAATTCAAAGAATTCTCTCATTCTCTCTCTCTTTCTACAAGTACGTGTACCCCTTTCTCTTCTTCTTTCTTTCTCCCCCTTCAAGTTTTTTGATCAAAATTTGTTATCTACTCAACTAACTCTGTCTGAAGACAAAAATCCATTTTTCATTTTTTCCTTATATTTCCTTCATCTCCAACAATGGAAAACACTTTTCTCTATCTATCTATCCATCCACTTTGTCTGGAAAGAAGGAAAGTAATATTAAGCCTCCAACGATAAATCTCAAATCCGACTAATTTGATAGAATTTTGCGCATATAAAGTAGTAAATGCAAAAGACCAATATTAAAAGGAAAAAAGAAAAAACGTCAATGTCATTTTTCCCTTAGAAAATATTTCATTCTCTAATTTATCTCTTTGCCCTAATCGGTTAGAAAAATTATTAATGTTTTCATTTATTTCTCAAATCATCCTCAGAGAAGCGAAATTAAAAACAAGGAGGGGGACAATAAAACCTATATATCAAGAAGAAAGAGGTGAAGGGGAGGCAATAAAGCATTTGATTTGATTACAAATCCCAAATTACAAAGATGCCGAATGAGACATCTCCCAATACTACATACCTGAGGAACGCTGTCATCACTGTCGTCGGAATGAGACTCTGGGTTGGTGGGAGGTGAGGTGGAATTGTTTGACGGCGATCGTCTCAAAGGTACTGCCACATTGCTCATTGTCATCCCTCCCTTCTGTTGTTGTTGAGGATGATGCTGTTGATGAGGATGGGGGTGAGGAGGTGGGGGTGCAAGGGGCCGAGCACTCGGTTGTTGTTGATGATGAGGGTGTTGTTGCTGGGAGTGCATCATGTGCTGCTGTCCAGGACCTGACCCCATGGGGGAGTGGGAATGTGAGTGTGAATGTTGTTGTTGTTGTGAGTGGGAATGAGGACTTGACAATGTTAAAGTTGTGTAGGTCGGAGGGCTTCCGCCGTAAGCGACGGAGGGGGAACTAAAGGGAAAGATCGTTTTAGTGACCAAGAATCTAATGAATTATTTGACTTGACTTACTTCATCGTCATCGGTGTCCCTTCAGGTATGTACATGGTGGAATAGTGTTGCTGCTGCTGTTGCCCTAGGTGTTGTGGTTGCTGTTGGTGGTTGCCATGCATCCCCATCTGCAAATGGTTCAGAGAAGAGAAAAATGAGCCAAAATAACGATCTTAATTTGGCGTATAACGTTGCAAACGAATTCCTACTTTTCAACATGAATGACCAATGCAGTGAGGAGTATGTAGAAGTCAAGTTCAACCCAAAGTAAAATAAAAGTGTCCGAGATATGAGTTAGTGGAGAACAAAAGAGAGGAAATGAATAAGAAAGAAAGAGAGAGAGACGAATCGTCTTTCGTTCTTCACTGGTACTGATTCAATTCGTGTCCTGTATACCTACCTTCCTACGTCTTTCTTTTTCCTCTTTCCCTTCTTTCTTTCTTGGTCTTTGGTTGGGGAAAGTTGGTATAAATTTTTCATTTTGCTTTGAGTAATTTGTCACTCGTTTCACATGATTTTCATAAATTCTCCTTTTGCAAGCAAAGAAGAAAGTAGACACTTACTTCCTCTTACTCATTCATCCATCTTTTCATTCATAGATCTGTCCCACTATACTAACTCTAGATACGTAGGTATATATCCTTTACTTGCAAGGTCTTGGTTTTTAGGGGAGGGAAGGAAAACGAGAAGAAAAATTGCATTTTTTATTCCACATTTTCCATGCTATGTATTACTTTCACCCTCCTCTCACAGCCTATACAACCCCATTCACACTCAATCGTGTCCCCTCTTTTTTCTACTCCTCTTGCCAGTTTTTTTTCTTTCCTTACACACTTTTTTTTATTACTAAGAGTTCAAGGAGATAAAGAGACAAGTACAACTGCCCCCACTTCACTTTACTTTATACTTTACTCCTCTGCACTTTACTTTTTTTATATACTTTTATCGTCTTTTTGTTCTCAAATTAGAATTGAGTGAAGAATACAAAGGAACTGAATTTTTATTTTATTTATGTCACAAGGGAAAACTCAAAAAGGGACTGGGAATGGTGTCAGATCTTATTAATGTTTGATACCTTCATTCTCGATCAATCAAATAACCATCCTAAAATAAGCTCTACACACTTTGATCTTTCCTCTTTCGACACTAATGCCTCAAAGCAACTTACTTACACAATAGACGACGCCATTTCTTTTACACAAGACATAACCTACTGCATAATTTAAATTTTGTTTAAGTATCTTACCGAGTAGTTCATGTGATGCATGGTGTTGTTAGGGTCATGAGATGACTGCTGCTGGAAGTTGATTGGTGGAATGTCAAACTCCTCATCCCCAAAATTGGGCGTGTGAAAGGTCTGTAAGAAACAATTAAAAAACTTTAGTTTAATCAAAATGAAAAATGCATGCTCTCTCCAACTTCAACTAAAGAATTCAATACTTTTAATATGTCTGATTCCAACAAAAGTGACATTCAGGATTAAAATTCCTACGCTTTTTTTAGAAAGAAAGGGAAAAATGTTTAATTTTCTCTCGTGCTTTATCTAACCCAGGCTTATAACCTACGGTTTTATTAAGGGAATTTGTTATGCGAATTAATTAACCTTGAGGATTGACTTACTTGGTCAGCCATGTATCTCGATGAGTAGTGGGACGAGGGTGGCGATGCAACTGACAAACCCACTCCAACGCTAAAGTTGTCAGACCCCTGAGTAAATATATAAAAAAGAGAAAAGTTGTAATCTTTCAACTGTAAAATCAAACTGCTTCATTATGTTTAATGCATTATTAACTAGATTTTGTTCTGTTTTTTCACCATTCTTCTTTCAGAGGTTGTTAAAAAGTGACTATTTAAAAGTAAAAGTAAAAGTCAGTTAAGATAAGACTTTTCAGATTTATTCTATACCCTCCTTTCTCTGCTGTTGAACTATATATAAAAAAGAAAGTGAAAGAAGATGAAAAAGTTTCTTCTTTTGGAAGGAAATGAGCAATAAAAAAATTTAATCTCACTCAACTCATTCATTCATTCGAAGAGAGGAAAAATGAGACAGAGAGGGAGAGAAAAGTGCATACTAATAACTAACGAAATGAATTCAAGAAATATCTTGTCCTTTCTTTCTTTCTTTTGGAAAGTGGAAAGAATGAAGCGGAAAGTTTTAGTACATAACTAATACTAAAGTAAAGGAAGTACGCAGCGGTTTTTAGTTTAGTTTTAATACATGCAAGTACTGGAAAAAAGCAAGCAGTTCTCAACTCAACCAAAGAGCAATTAAAAGTTTCCTTCTATACATTTTTAAACACCACCAACCAGAAAAACTCTTTTCTTTTCGTATGGGTCTCAGCTTATCCTAAGGAGAAAGTTGTTTTACTAGATGGATATCTGCCACCCTTACCATTGTTGTAGTGCTAATATAGCAGTATGTCCGTTACTTTTGCTAAACTCAACTTACTGTTTGATAGTTCAAGGCAAAAACTGATTTACGTCAACAAACAACGCTAAAAAAATGAGATTCTAAAAGTGTTTCGAGAATCAAAACTTAGATAAGATGTGGAGAACTCTTTCTTGATTATATAAACGTGACATATTAAAGTTACCTACTAAGGATAGTTATTAGTGACCTATTTTCGTAACTCTCTGCATTTTTCAAGCTTAGAATTCTCCTCCTTTTTTCAACTTCAATTTAAATACTTTTCCACTGATTAGGATTAATTAGACAGGAAAGAAATATTAGTGGCTAATTAACACTAATTATCCTCATGAAAACGAGGTAGAAAAAATCCTGACAATATTTTCAACATCATTAGTCATTCATAGATTAACTTGTCTAAAAAAATAAGTGATTTTTTTAGACAAGGCAAGACAACACCCAAGCACAACTAACAATTTATGATTCTCACGCATTTCTCCAATTGCAACATGATTATTAAACCAATGTTTTTGCCTAAATTCAAAATCAACAAAGAAATACCAATGTGGACTCGGACTCAGCAGATCAATACATTATTATTGGATGGACATTATTAACACAAATCCAACAAAACAAAGCAAGCAAAAGAAATGGAATAAAATAAAAAGAGCTCGTGCTTCTGTCCTCCCCTCCTGCCTGCCTTGCCTTGCCCACCCTTCCCTCCCTCGTCATCTATATTTACTCATCATGTACACTGATAAGACAAATAATTTATGCTACATACCCAATAAATAAATATTTGCTTCTTTTACTCCTTCCACACACTTGCGCCAAAGTAAAGTGAAGGATATTTCATATCCCACTTTAGTTTGTTGCCTTCACGTCACAATCTGAACTGCCCATCGTAAAAACAAATGTGTTGTGAAAGGGTTATTGTACGACTGAAACAATAAAATGAAATAAAAATATATAAAGTCACTCCGTAGGACGGACGACGTGTATATAAATGAATGGATGAGTAATGATATTAAAGAAATTAATGATGCGAAATATTAATTTTCCACGACTGACACGATGCAACATGACAAACAAACTTTACCCCAAGCAAGCAGTCGCCTGTCTACCCTTTATACAAAGCAGTCTCCCAACACAAAGGGGAAAGGAGGAGGAGAAAGTAATAAGCTTTTTATGATGAAAAAAAATCATCATCATCGCACACACAGAATAACTAAACTATCATGTCACAACCTAGAGAGTGTAGCTAATACGCATATATAGAGGACATACATATTAATAATCACATGAATCCAAAACATTTTCATAATGAAATTATTACAACCCATTGAGCATCACGGGAGAGCCAACTTCTCTTCTTCTTCTTTCCTCTCTTCGCACTTTCTTCTTTCGCATGTGAAAAAAAAATTCGTTTTAAATAATAACGCAAGAATAATTTAAAATGATGTTGGACGTGGTAACAAATAACTCAAGTTGTAATAATAAAAGGAAGAGGGGGAGAGGAGAGAGAAGAAGAAGAGATAATGTGATATGTGAATATTAGAATTCACTTTGTGTCCCCTTCACTCAACTCTGTTCAGATTCAGATTCAAAAAGTGAAAGCAGAGCACGTAGTCTAGTTATAGGAACGCTAACGCAGGGGTAAGGACGACTTCACTTTAATAATTTCATATTATTTCCGATCCACAATTTCATTCCATTCCTCCTTTCCCAAGTCAGCTCAGATTTTCCCGTGCATACGCACACACACATGCTAGTACAAGAGGAAGAGGAAGAATGAATATACAATAGTTATTTCAATATGATGGTGATATTATCATGTCATACAAATTCAACCTTATTTTCTCTCCCTTCTTTTCCCTTTCCTTCTAATAATAAGCTGGTTGGATGGGACGTGTGGTGTCCTTCCTTTCCAACTAACAATGTGCATTATAATAGAAACATAATCCAATCCAATTCAGTGTGTGAGTTGTGTAATGAAAGACTGCGAAATGCTTCACTTTCACTCCACTTTCACTTCTCGTAAGGTAAAAAAGAGACACAACTACCAAATGAATGAATGTCCTAGGTACAAAAGTGACTGTATATAGTATTTACCTACTGCATACTAAGTACGTGTCGTGGCTATTTGTTAATTTTTTTCCAGTGTAAAGTCATATTTCATTATAATCTGACATGCAATCAAGATTGCTTAGAGAAAGAAGAAGAAGAGGAAAGGAAAAGAAAAAGGGGTAACATCATTCGACTCAATTTTTCTCTCCTTTCCTTTACAGCAGCCACAAACTCAGAATGCTTGGATACTTTTCCTTTCCCCAAATGAAAAGCATCCTAAGTCTTAGTCTCAACTTTCTCTCTTGTGTTTTCCGGTTGAGACTTTGACGTGTTTCTTTCCTCTTCTGAATAAACGGTTATAGTCAGAATTCAAGTGAAATAATACTGTCGTAAAAATCTAACCAAAGGTCTTACAAAATGGTTTTATTCACACGTTACGGAGTTACTGCCATTGACACACAATCCTTACTGTCACAAGCCCATAACCACATCAAAGAGAAATACCACTTTTGTCGAAGGAAGGAGCCTGCATTTATCCTTTATTTATACGAGGTTGTAACAAAACAATTCTAATTTTTTCTGACGTTTACTGCTACGTTTATTTTGCTCTTCTTCCGCGAGTGAATAAAGTGAGAGACTTCCTGATATTTACTTTCACTTACGCTATGTTTGCGTTTTCTATCCTGCTTTGTTAGGAAACGGTACAGTCCGGACCCAATTAACTGGTCCTCCATCCCTTTACTCTTATCAACAGCCATTGTTGTTGTGATTAAGTTGATGATTTTTAATTTTTTGTTGCCACAAATGATTTTTTATGAAATCACAAACAATTTTTTAACCTGTGCCTTTAATTTACTGTACATAGGTGCCTCTCTCTTTTGTAACTGGGGTTGTTGGAAGGAAGAAAGAAAGTCTACTGTTGTGGCTATTTCGTAATTATGGCTTCGTGCACTACATCATAGTAATGTTAGTCATTAACAAAGAATTTTCCATAATTAGCAAAGATGATGAAAAAGAGGAAATTATCCGACTCGGAATGATAATATGTAATTAACAAACAGTTAGCTCGTTTTTGTTGTGGTTTGTTTTTGTTAGTGTCTCTTTTCTTAAGGAAAAATAGTATGTGTTAAACGGTTTGGGTGGGTACCATAGTACTTAATATAAACGACTTTTGCACAATCTGCCCTGCAATCATCACCATGTGGACGTGGACAGTTACTGGGGTCTGTCTGTCCCAATCAAGGGAGGGCAAGATACTTATTAAAGAAAGAGTGTCCCTACTCAATTATTAATTTAATTGGGTGAATGAAATGAGGAAGGTTATGAAATTGTGGAGGGCCGATCGAATGGCTATAGTTATAACCAAAACAAGGAAAGAAAGCCTTGTCTTCTTTTCTTGACGGGGTGGAATGAATACAATCTTATTAATTATTATTTGACAAAGTAGACAATTCTCTGCTTTGTCCTTTTCTTTTTTGTCTCTACTTCTTGAAAGTAAGTCAGCAGCACATAACTAACTTTTCTCTCCTGATTGGTTCCGACGATAAGTGTGTAATGAGACTAACTGTATTTTTAATTATCAGCATTTATCATTAACCAATAGAATAGAAGCGAGGGAGTGGGTCATGAATAATTTACTCATTTCTTTTGCATCCACATTCAACACTCATTCCCACAAATCAATTTTATTGAGGCAACGACGACAAAGAAGGGATGGGATGATTGGGTGAGAAAGAAATGTAATGAAGAAATCCTCGTATACTGGAAGAACAACGTATCCTGATGAGGTAACTGAGGCAAGTTAAAATAAGTTAATGAATTGGCTGTTATAGGACACTCCAAAGAAGGGAATCTATACGATGGAAACATGAAATCTGCTGCTCTGCAATATTATGATTGGTTCGAATGATGTTGCTTTATTTACTTTTCCGGTCCATGTGCATGAAATAAATTGCTAACTATTAAAAGTGGAGGTATCGATATGGACATGGTTTGTGTGTAAAATGAAATCCAAACTTAGTTTTTCGTAGATACATTATCAATTTAGTGTTAAAACTACACACACACACACACGGAAGCAAAAGAAGACATGACATGGAATTGACGCAAAACTTCGCCCCCTTCCCTCCGCTCAGTTTCCTTATAACTCTACGAATGTTTAATTTAAATTTAAAGAAGTTGGGCAAATATTGACACAAGACCAACGCCATCATGTTCGTAATAGACTATGGTCTACCAAATAAAAGTAACAGTCTCTCAGTTTTTCAAATGTATTTTCCAATTTCCACCACCATAACAGCTTCATACCACCGTACCACCCTTCCATCCCTTTTTCTGTCACTCTAGAAATTTTGTAAGTCACAATAATGAGTGATCAAAATGCACTCCCACAAAATAAATAAGCAATCTATTTTCTCGTTTTATTAAAGAAACAAGTCCACATATAAATGATTAATTGAATTGAAGTCAATAAATAGTGATCAAGCCTTAAAATTTTCAAGGCTGTCACTAAAAAGTCATGGACGTACTGAAAAGAAGTCGCGTCCTTCATTCTTTTGTGGATAGTCAACTCAATATGTTTTAATTATTCTCTACCTGAGCCAACTCTAGACTTTAATTAATACAAAAGTTGGTATGTCCTCCAGTCCTGCTATGTATACTTTATTGCTATCGTTTGTGAGCAGTTGCTTTATGAACGATTCCATCCTCCAGATACGTAGGTAACTACATTTCAATTCCCTTCTTTGAATAATGTTTGTGTTATGTTTATTCAAATTACGTAACAATGGTTACAAAGATACTTTTAAAAGCTTAATAGGGGGCAATGAGCTTGTGTGTGGTAGAAATCATTTAAGTGAGATAGAATGCTGAGCTGCGTGAAGAGAGATAGATTGGGCAATTTTCTTTTTCTCCTTAATTTTCCCTTAATAAGAAATTTTCTCATTGGGTAGCTAATGAGGAATGAATATACTGTAATTAAGCTTTTAATCATCATTATCTAACCCACCAACCACGTCTCTTCTAATGTCCTACTTGGATTTGAATCTGTGCGATAAGCTTACACACATGACAAGAAGTATTTTTCATCATCTTATCTCTCATTAATCTCTCGGTTCTTTTCATGTTTTCAACAAAAAATATTGAAACTTTTCTTCCTTCTTTTTGTGACCAACAACGGAAAGTAGTTGCCTATACTTAATAATTTCTTTATGCATGCATCGTGGTGAATACTGACCAGAACCTCAACTGCGTTCTTTGTCTTTTGAGGAAAATACCGAATCAAATTTGTAATGAATGGGAAATGAGAAGGGGAGAAGGGGTAATTTGGTCGAGAGGGAATTATTATTGTGCGATGGCTATGGCTACTCGCTCTCTGAATGAGAGTTCGTGGTGTACGGATGTTTAATTTTTGCAAATTATTCCCACCACCACAAACACACCAACCACTCAAACTAATCAGTCGAATCAAATCAAAGCACATCTTTTAAAGTATTTGAGAGAGCCAAGTCAAGCCAAATGAAGTCCCCATGGATTCCCCCTTTACTCCCCTAACAACAACACACAAGAATGTATTATACAGCCTGGTTTGGTTTGGTAAATGAACTGTTTCATATCATGAATATGAGGGAAGGAAACAATTATGATCATAGTTTAGTTCGGCACAATATTTCATCCAATCAAATGATTTCATTTTGACATAGAGTGAAGAGCAAAGGAATGAATGAATTTTGAACAAAGGACCAAACCACAGCTTTTAATTATGTTTGTTATGAATTACTCAAATATTACTTTCCTTCACTACGTTCTTCATCATCATCGATTCTTCGTTCTACATTTTAGGGAATTCTTCTAAGCAAAAAAGGGAGCTTAATTGTTTTTCAGGAAGATCAGATGGATTGGAATTGGATGAAGATCTTTGATATCATACAATGTGTCTCACTTAGCCCCATTACAGGTGTCCCGACATTCTTGACATGCTTTTGATTTTTCTCGACCTGTGCATGGTACTCCGACCTAGTTTAATTTAGAAATTAAATACCCGGCTCCCCATATAATGAAGAACACCCGACAGCTACTTTAATTGACACAGCATTACATCTTATCTTGATCCGAGACCCGCCGCATAGACTTTGCCAACCACTACAATGATATTTCGTGGAAGTATTTCGGTTACCCTAAATTTTCGCTGACCCTACATACTTCCGGACCGTAGGTTGGACTTAGCTATTCTTCCACAGACTCATTTATTTGAGAGAAGCACGAAGAGAAAGAAAGGAATCATACACTGCACAGGAAGGAGGTCTACTACCTAATAGAAGGTTGGAGGAGATATCATCATGAAGCAAATTGAATGAAATGAATGGATGAGATGAGCGAAATTATGCTAATACTAAATAGTCATCATTTTAATCAAAGTCTCATTCCCCACCGACACCAAACCAACCATGCCGACTCCTCTCAGCTCAACTTAAATACAAAATAGTAAAATGAATTTTGCACAAGTGAAAGAAAGAATTAACGATGACCACCACTGCTGGTGCTCTCATCATCATCATCATTATTATAATTTTATTATTCCCCTTTTCCCATTAGACTTTGAATACTAATTAAATATTATTGCGATTATCCAATCAGGGTGAGTGTTCGATTCAATGACTGATAAGTCCCTGGCTGGCAGAATGTGTGTGTAACACAGTTATGTAAATATTATTAAAGTCTGCGAAACTTGGCCGCAATGATGACACAACTGCACGTGTAGTAAAAAATGAGGTAAAGTGAGATTTACTTCCACTCTCTGTCATCAAAGAAAACCGCAACAACACCATCAAAGCTAATTTTAAGCAAAAAATGTGATAAAAACCTTTCATCCATACTCTAGAACAGCCATGAATGAGGTCATAAGTTTTGTTTCATTCGGAGCAATGTACTTTACTACTGCACACACTACTTGCTCTTTCTAAATCAATTTAGAAACCAATTGTGACACCTTGTTGCTTTTATTATTATTATTTCAAATTCCAGTCTGACAAAAAAAGTAAAGAATTTTAGTTTGCTTTGGTTTTTTGGTTTGGTTGATTCAGTTGGGTTGTAGAGAATTTTTTTAAAAAGTTGGCCTACTTTCATTCTCATTTTTATGAGACTTCCGTTATCAAAATCAATCATCCAAGATTCAATCAAGCGTTTCAATTAATCTACCATCACCAATTATTCTCTTCCTCCTTTCTTATTATTATTATAGATTCTGTCAACACCAATGCACAAGTGTCTAAGTCTCATAATACATTAGTCAAGTCACTTTCATCATTACATTATGCCACATGCAACAACAATCACAATTTGTTATTATTCAAAGTTTATATGATGCAAAAAATACATAAATTACCTGCAAGCAAAGTCATTATTTTCAATTTTGGCATGTTGCGACTACTAATAAATCCTGGTCACAAGCACTGTTTGACATTAATTTCCTTCTACATCAACTTACAGAATTTCGCACGCAAATCTTGATTTTACAATCATTTTCTACAACTTATAATTGATGATTAGTGGGTATAGATCTGCACAAGTTGTCGATCAAGAGGCGTACAAGTGGACAGGGCTCAAGCATAACATAAGATAATGCTAATGTGAAGTTTACACCTGCGTAACATGGGATTATCGTCATCGTTACTACGACAAGAGTTTTTGAGAGAAGTGGTATGGTATACTAGCGAATTAGATTGGATAATGAGAATGGGAGAGTGGAGTGAAAGCAAAGTAAACCATGAATGCTTGGTGGGGTGTTCATTCTCATCTTTTCTTTCTTTTACTCTTCTTCTTCTTCTTCTTCCAATTCGATACTCTTCTTTCTTTTAGATCGATCCTTTACAAAAACAATTTACATAAGAAATTCGGTCTCTTCTTCTTCTTTTTTACTCTCGTCTATTTTAAACCTTCATTTTTCTAACAACAGAAAAAGAGAATAAATCGATTTTGGTTTCAGTAGCAAGTAAATGAAAAGAGAGAAAGGAGAGAAAGGAGAGGGAAGTAACCAATAAGCAACACCCCACTTTGGTAAAGAGAGAAAGAGAGAGACTTTGTACTTTTCTACATCAACCTGGAAATAAGAAGAGGAACTCCTCTCTTTCTCAGAGGAGAGAAGGGAAAGCAGAAAAAGAAAAAAAGTATCATCATCATCATCAGCCAAAGAAGAATTAAATAGAAAAAGAAAAGTTGATTTTTTAAGGGGAAGAGAAAAGTCTTTCTTTCTTCCCTCTTATTTCTTTCCTTTCCAATCCACCGTTCTATTTCATTTTAACAATGCATTATTTTATCTTAGTTCTCCACAAAACTACTTTCCCCCTGCAATGTTCTTCTTCCCCAAAAAGAGAATTATCTATATCGTTTGTGCAACAAAGTTCGAGAAAGAGAGATGCACAAAGTTGGTTTCAAAAAAGAAAAATTGAAACGTAACGCAACTACCTACATAAATAACTGTTTCTTTATGTTTTTTCCATTGCAGTTTAACACTTAACTGGCCATCCTTTTTACGTTACAATAACAATTACCAAAAGTAACAACCTCTTGATCTTTCTTCGAGAGAGAAAGTAAGAGAAACACAACAGACACTTCTGTCTTTCACTCCTTTGGACTCCTTGAAATTTTAAAGAGTTCAAGTACTTGTGCTTTAAAAATCTGCATCAATGCTGTTGTTGTTGGCAGATGTAATCATGGAAGTGGCTATAGTTTAAAAGGTTCTGCAGGGACGGCAGGCAACACCACCTGAAGGAGGTTAACAACATACGGCAGGTGGACGGGTGCCACGAATGACTCCAGCAAAAGAAAAGCGATTGTTCACTACTCACATCATCTTCTTCATCATTATATTTTGTTTTGTTGGATCTTTTCCTGATTGTTTGGTAGCATGTGTTCTGTTCTTATCATCGGACAGGGAACAGGTGAGGCAGTGAGACAACAACAATCATTGTATTGTAACTACTACTTTTTACTCTCTCCATTTGAAAAGAGCCAAAGGGGAAAGTGCACCAAATAAAAATCGGAAAAATATCAAGTTAAACCAGTTTGCTTCGTTCCTCTTTTAATCTTTCACTCACACCCGTCCAGGCATAATAATGAAACAGAAAGAAACGGGCCACTGCATCAACATCTCTTTACGCCAAAATGTGCACTATCTATCTTCCAGACATGACCAAGAAGATGAACTTCAGATGCGATGCAGCAGATGGCCAGGTCACTTCTTTATTTTTATGACAAAAAAGAGGTGTACGTGCTGCAGTTAATCATTCATAGTAAGTCATAACGTTACAAAGTGTGACCCAGGCAACCGATTTACAGTGACTTTTTGAAGTAAGTATTAATCTATTCAAAACGTATTCCTTTTGCAAGTTATGCTGGTAATAAATTGTAAAGTTGCAAATAATTCCACCTCCTCTAGATTTCTGAGTAAAATATACGGAAGAAATCGGACAAAGTTTTCCACCACTTTTGTTAATGTTAATAATGGAAGGAACAACACGTGAAAATAAAAACAATGTTGAGAATAATTTAGCATAATGAGTACACCAACTCTCTCCTGTTCTTACGTAAGGTAAGGTGAAAAGTTCTTGCTTATAATAGAGCTAACAAACGTAGGTTTAAGTAATTTCTGTTAGTTTTATTTTCTCCTACCTAGCCTCCGTGATTTATTTTTTCTTCTGCAGATTTAAACTTTCTTTTTTTCTTTCTATGCTAATGCCTACTTTCAAAAGCTTTCTCCTCTTAGCCTAAACCAACACTTTCTCCTTTGTACATACTTGAATAGAATGACAATACAATCATTGATACACAAGGAAGACCCGATCCATCCACTCACTCATGCATACTCAATTATTCCATCCAACTTAAGCTAACTCTGAGCTGAGAGAGGAGAGGGAGGTGGGTGGTGGTGGTGGTGGGGAAAGCAGAGAAAGAAAGAACAACACTAACGCAATCAAGAATATTTCGCAAGTCAAATTCCAATTTAAATCCAACCTAAATCCATGTAAATATCCTACAAACACAACACGAAGCCATAAATCTATTCAAATTGTATTCAAAAGTTTTTTTAAAAAGAGAGGAAACCAAAATAATTCCAAAACAAAAAAAAATAAAAGAAGAAAATCAAAACATGGGTAACCAAACGGACCAAACGAATACACAATGGACTGCGATCGAGTCATCTTTTAAAGTTTTTTTTTGTATTCTTTGGCGTCATCCCGTCACGCTGTCCCATGAATATGATTATCATATGTGTGATGCTATTATACAAACTATCTGTATATCCGAAGAAGAGGTAAAAAGGGTGAGATTGAGATTGCGAGGTGATTTGAAAACCTCAAGAATTGGACTGGAAAAAGAAAGAATGCATACTAAAAAGGGAGAGAGGAGAAGCTGCGAAGACTTGGTTGCAATGGTGAAAGTATAGGAAGGAAGGAAAGAAAGCAAAGCATTCAATTCAAGTCCATAACTTTTATCGAATTTCACCAAATCAGCCAGTGAATATAAACTAGATTTGAAAAGAAACGCATTAGTGACCACATACATAAAACATGACTCCGGTGGCTCCTGTGTTCCTCTTTCCTCCTGATGACGGTTTGTTAGATGATTCTATCTTTTCTTTCCCCACACTGACTTCCGTCTCTTTTTTTATTTTCACCTGCTTCTTCCTTCCTGAGATGGACAAGTCAATTTTTTACAGTCAAATTGTCACACAATTTAAAAACAACACACTTTCCAAGTTACTTTCTGACAGTTCAGTAAGCACGTTAATATCCAAATTGACGACGCTAAAATATTCACGTTTCAGAGAGTCAAGGGTCAGAGAAACACTTGAATTTTGTCCACAGCTCTGGACTGAACAATCAGAACACACAATGATTAACGATGTTACTCTCTCACATCTCTCGGGAAAGTTTTCACCCAACCAAATCAAAGTATTTGAGCTATAAACTGATTGCTACACCAAGTATCAAAGCTTCCCACAAACAAACAGTTCAAATTTCGCCTTCACAAAGTCAACAACACAAATGGACTACTTTGGTTCGTTTTATGTAAATTGTCTCTTCACACTAAATGCACAGAGGGAATGAAGGGTTTGCGTAAATTGCTTTATGTTGATTTGACACTTTAACTTACACCACAAACATCAAGAATTTTTTTAAAAAAAGTTTGATATAACCTTATTTGTTTTTCACGGAAATTCCTTCTTGTCCCACTCTTAAAACTTCACTCCAATCAGCGTTCCAAAGATGCTTACAAAATATGTGATGTTGATCGAACACACTCTCGGACCAAAGAAAGTCTGACAGAGCTTGCAATTGAATTAGGTAGTAGAGAAAGCAGTTTGTGTGAGAGGAGAGAACCAAAAGTTTAGAGTAACGGATCCAATGAAGCCCCGCACGAGACTGAGAATACGAATGCGAGAGCACAAGCTATCAGGCCACAACATCTCTCAAATCCAATGCTCTCCTGATCGCGTACCCCTTCTGCCTCTTCCTACTACGATTCTTGCGCTGTGTCTTCAAAAGCAAACGCTTTCCCCCTTCTTCCATATTATTCTGCATCCCCTAGCACTGGTCAACCTGAAGACTCACTTTTTTAACATTGCCAAAAAGACTTGTCTGGAAAAGTTTTATAAGAATCACGAGTTTGATAAACTAGCTCCAATGACAATAATTTACCACCACAGTTTATACCTTTTTCCTCCATGATGGACAATTTTATAAAAGCTTAATTTTATGTAAAAGTCAAAAATGATTGTCGCAAGAGAGTAATGTAATAACAAGAGAAGAGGATAACCATGATTGCAAACAAATGATGATGGGATGACGACACAATGATCATTCATGGTCATTCACAATGAAATGACGACGAAGGAAGGATGGAGGAAGATGTAAATTGGATACACATGAGAAGAAGATGATGGGAAATAGGAGGAAGGACGAGAATTAAGTTTAGTGACAAAATCAAATGTCTGCTTCACTTTTAAATAAAAAAGCACTTTTCTTTTTTTCTAATCTAGTCTTCTTTCTTTCTTTTCCTAAATGAAAAATTTGTTTAGTTTAGATAGTTAGTTAGTTCTGCTTGCTGCTAGAGTTTCTGTTCACGTTCCATTGCAAGAGAGGAGTGAAGTTCCCTTCAAGGAAGAAGGGAGGAGAGAAAAGAAAGAAATGGCAAAGATTTTTAAAACATCATTTGTCACGCATCACAACTTAATTTTTCCATCCAATCTCAAATCCAATTATTTTTCACGTTTATTATCATTACCCTTCCAACAGCAAGCACCACCACCACCACCACTGTTATAAGCTCAGTTGGGCACTACTCTACTGATGTAATAGGTGATGAGCACATAAAAAGTCACAAAAATCAAAAAGAAGATTCTTAACTGTAACAACAAAGACTCCAACTGTAGCACCAGGAAGAAAGGGAAGCAATAATAACAGCTATATTGCATGCATTCTATTGTCCAGTTTGTGTACACATTGCATAACATTGTTCCCTCATTAAAAAGCAACCTCTTCTTCTGAAGCTGATGAACTATTTTTCAATTAATTTTTAGTCAAAAATTAATTAATCAACGAAGGATGGATTCATAATTGAATAATACGTGCGTTGTTCAAGTATTGCAGATATCTGCTTTGGTTTCCTTCTTACTTTAATGATTAGTCTCTTCTGCCTAATGCCTAATTATGCATGGCTTTGTTTAAAATTCTTTCCTGCTTATTGCATAGTTTTTTCAGATTCGGATGGGAGGATATTTTACTGATAATAAAAAAATACTTTACCTTCTTGGAAACAAATTAGTTTTGTCTAAATTCTTTTCTTTTTCTTCTCTTTTCACCAAATCCGCATTAATCAAATTTTATTTGCTCTCTAGAATAGAGAAGAAGGAACGCGCTTCCTGATCTTGCACTGCAATGTGAAAGTGCAAAAGTGAATAAAATGAAATAGAAGAAAATAAAATTCAGTTTGGAAAGTCAAGTCAAAGCCATTTTATCTTAACTTCAATCAGATTCATTCAGATCAAATCCACTAAATCTTTCAAAGCTTAAACTCGATTTTCCCCTCTCCTTCCTTAGTCTCTCTTCTTTGCAGAGGGAAGAGGGAGAGTGTCTGGCTGAGTACTTACTTTTTTCTAGATCGATGTGCTAATAATAAATGTCACAACCTATTAGTACCCCAGCCTATCTATAGAAGTGGTGCCAATTTGAATTAGTTCTATATGTCGGATAAGAAAAGACGAATCATTCTCTCAAAATTGAATCCAAGTATGGACTTTTTGCTTTGTTAATTAGGTATAGAAAAATACATGACTGAAAGTGTCACTCACCCTTTGATTGAGCTAAACAAAAAAGCAGGAATAAATAGGGACACTTAAAAAATTCTAATCAGAACATTCAATTTTCAATACAAATATAGTTTACTCAACCCACGTCAAAAACATTGTCCTGTCCCATGATATCACTCTGGAGAAAATTGAACGACGTTGGTAATAAAGGCTGACAGGAGAAATTCTACAGAATGGAAGGGATGAATATTCTTGGTTATTGGATGAAGAATATAATATATGAAACTAGACAGACTCTTCTATTCTACATTCACCTGCCTGACTCATTCATAAAAGAAATTGAGTGACTATTGTGTAATTCTAATGGAAAAGAAGAAGAAAAAATGACCCAATCAAAAACCATACAAAAGGAACAAAATTGAAGAGAGGGGGTCTCCTTCCTTCTTTCTCAATGCAACGAGGAACTTCTTTGCTGCTGCAATCGAATCCAAATCCAATGCACTGCAACGCAACAGCGTGTAATAAAAAATGAAAAGGAAAGTTTTAGATTTTTTATTCCTCCGTCATTTTCCAACCCTACTAACTTTCTATATATTACGTATATGTTTTGTACAAAAAACAGAATACAAAAATCTACCCCAATTTTACACAACTATAAACTCAATCAGACAACTTCTTTCTTGTGAATAAAAATATCGACAGTCCCCTAACAACCCAAAGTTGTAAATCCAAGTCCAATCCACTGCACACAAATCAAACGAATTTGCATTATAATAAGCATCGGTACAATGACAATCACACAAAAGGGCTAATCAAATCAAGTGGATGAAGATGCCAGGTGCACGTGTCATTCTTACGTAATTTATATAATCAATAGATCGAAGATCGCAAGTATAAAAAATATTAAGCTGATCTGAAATAATTAATTGTCCATATGAAAAGTAATCAAAGGAAAGAAAATCTGGGGTAATATGATACTCATGTTGGCTGGAGAGTAGGTCCGACAAAGATGAGAAGAACAACGTAACAAATGTCAGTAAAATGAATGTGTCATTGTCTCTTGTCTTTATCCTGCAATACGCTTCGCTTCAAGAAATTAGTGAGAAACAAAGAGGAGGAAATGGGTATGAAATGAAATGATAAAGAGAGCGGAGCATGCAGAATTAAATAAAAAAGTCTTCTTCTTACAGCATTTACCGAGAATTGTTTTTAGCTATACACAAAGACTTGGGTTAGGTTAAAAAAAGTGCTTAATTTTATGCATAGTTGCACAACATAACAACCTTTGGAATCATCATCATCATTAATACGGACGTCTACAAAGAAAGAGAGCAAAGGATGCTTCTAATTCCAAAAATCTAATGTCATACAATTTAAGTTTAAATTCATAAAAAATGAAATGATTAAAGTGCTTATAATGAAACAAAAGACATTTCCATGTCTGCTAAAAACTCAGCTGTATATCCATCGTGTAGAATTGTATGGTAATTTATTGAACATAATGTAAAATATTATCTTCTTATTGATTGAAGTCGACTTACCTTCTGCTAGGAAATACAGGATACGCACTGGTCCTGGTTTGGAAGAAT
>JAQIWU010001023.1:0-19303 GCA_034696445.1 Isotomiella minor | reverse complement strand
GCAAATTGAAAGCAATTGACCTTGTTTGTAGGCATTGGCGACAGTTGTAGTTAATTAGTTTTCAAACACCCCCTTAACAGAGGCTTCTGTTAAGTGAAACTTGATTTTTTCTTCTTAGACTGATCTAGGTAGGTATCCTCTCCAAACAACCATTTCTCCTATGAGTCTCTACCAGAGATGAGTGGTGGATTTGATCTGTTTGGGTTACATACAGAAGGAACATGAACATGAAGCGATTGAACTTTAATTTCAAAGAAGTTCGTTTGCGTCAATCGAACACATTGTTTATTATCAATAATTCGATCAGAGAATGACTGAATCGCCCTTATTCATGAGATCACGATTGCTACTAATGGCGTGCCAACTTCCACCCAGGAAGTTAGTAAACCTTAGAACTAGAAGCTTTGTATTTATAAACGAAAAAAAAGTAGTTGCCCCGTAGGGTTAAAGTTAAAACCATGGGCTGGATGGTAAATAAAATATTTATGTAGATTACCGTTATTGAAAAACTTCATTTATGATTTTCTCAGTTGAATCACTTCCTTAAAAAAACGACCAGATTAAATTATTACACATAAAGTAAACAGTGAGGGTGGAAGAACAAGAAGGAAAGAAGTCATAGTCGAATAAAAATCAGGGCTTCCGAAGCAGAAACTAAAACAACGTGCTACCACAAGCACACACATGTACTCGTATCATGCAGTTTTACATACGAACTCAATTAATATTCATGACCAATTCTATTTCTAAAACCATTTCAATCAATACAGCCCTTTGTTCTCAGAGTTTTAAACCAATTACACAAAATACAAGAGCGCAGTGATTTGACTCTCCGATTCCAGGCAGGCACATAGAAAGGAATTGATTCTTTATTCACTTAACCAGTCCACAAAATTCAATTCAAACTGAATTAGAATTTCTATCACTGTCTCTACAACCTAATTTATTTCCTGTTTACAAATGCAATTCTTACATCGAAAGGCTTTCATATGAGCTGAACTACACGATAAGCCAATTTTCTCTCTATACTTTGTTCAGCTCAAACTTGTATTTTAAGTTTACGGCACAAAGAAGAAAAGAGAAAGTAGGTAGGTGTACACCTAAACGACAGGGAGATGTAATTTAATTACTTTTGTGCCAGTACTGCATCGGTTTGCTCTTTGGTTCCTTCAAAGTCTATAAACTAGTAATTAATCAATGAGGCTAATTTTAATTCAAGCCATGTTCGAGAAAGAACGATTTTCTTTCCCTTCCTCCTCCTCCTCCCCCTTTCCTCTTCTTTCTTCTTTGTTGGAGAAAGTGAAAGTGCGAGTGAAATGAAGTGAAGCAAAGCGAGAAGCCACACAATAGGCCAGGAAGGGTATAGCTTAGTTTAAACTTCAATTTCTGCATCTAATATTTCCCTATGGAGTGCTCAAATTTGTACCACGGGGTTGGAAAAGCAGTCCATAAAGTAACCCATGGGACACTTTCATCATCGTGGGCCTATCTATAAACAAACAACCATTGCACTGTCCTCCACTTTGAAGGAAATAAGTATATTAGGACAAACCAAACCGTGTCTAATGAATACAAAAAAGATGAAAAGAAGAACCACAATCCACTCAATCAATATTACGCTATACGTAGTGCTTTCCCTTCATTTCATGCATTCCAAGAGAATGATACTTCATGACACAACAAACCAATGGTAATTCCACACAACTTTGGAGGGGTGGTTCGCTAATGCAACCTTATGTGCGGAGGAAAGTAGCAATGGGGGAAAGTTGTTTTTGTCTGCATCATCATCATTCCTTAAACAAATACTAGAGAAGCGATACATTACTACACAGCCAAATTACATGACATCTCTTTTATCTATCTTCCCTTCCTTCCTTCAACAACAGGCAAGATACCATGACATTTGACTGATGGATGGATTAGAACAGGCATCCGTAGTAGAGAAAGCTATCCTTCATTCACGCATTGTTTCTTTACTTCAAACCTCAATTCAATTTTTACAGACAAACCGAGACTCGCAGTTGATCTAATCTTACCCATCAGGCTGGTGGGTCTGTCTGGGTGAGCAAGAATGTTACGGTTTTTGGTTGGTGTGACAAAATGCTTTCAACACCCCCCTTTCACTTCACTTCATTTGTGTCCGACTACTAAACTAAACTCCATTCATGCATCACTATCACCGACCGTGTTTCATTTTATGCAACGGTGGTGTGCTTTACTATTTATTTACGTTGGGTTTCACATCCTTGGGGACATCCTTTGGATCTTCTCCACTTAGATACGGCTCCAATGTGATGTGGGGAGAAAGGGGAAAGTAAAAGCCGGAGTGTGGAATCAGTCACTTAGTCATGGGCGACAGTATGGTCTTCTTTTCTGCTACTGCCAATAAATAAAGCTGTGGAGGAAAGAAAAAGAAAAACGAGGCAGCAAACGAATTGAACTTCTGACCCCTCACACTCGCGTTTTTACACCTACATAGTAACGTATCACCAAGACATCTTTCTTTACGTAGGCTTACATAGTCATTCCCTCCCCCGTCCCAAAGGACTTGGGGTCATTTCGTTAGAAAAGACATTTTGCTTTCACTTTCTCTTTCTGCATAGCAGCAGCTGTTTGTTATACCAGCTGGTAGAAATCCCTAAAAATATCTGAAGCATAAAAAGAAATGAACGTATCTTAGGTATGTATTTATATGTCGCCTGAAAAGTTGTAAGGAGAAAGTTTTACCCTATCTAAGCAATAAAAGAGTTAGTCGTGATCGTTCAAGACATCACGCGTCATATCACTTCACAACCTTAGGATCAAAAAAGTTGGGCAGAATTGCACTTTTACTTGCACGCAGGATTTTCGCGACTGAGAGGAATGTTGCTTGCTTGAGGAAGGAAATATAGAACTTCTGAGAATATGAAGTTTCTTCCAAAGCGAACATTTGGACAAATAATGGACGGACATTCTCTTTGTTTCATTTTGATTTTGGGAGTCATTTTCCCAAAAAAAAAGTAAAAGTTTAGCTTAGCTGGCATACGTCCATTTCCCAGTTCTATTGTCACTCGACTCTCTCAAACTGTCTTTTCTCTTTATTATATGGTACTTTCATTACTACTGAAGGAAATTGTGATAATTTGAGATACGTAGAGCCATTGACGGTCACCCAATCCAACACTCTAAGCCTTCGGGCACTTCCTTTAGTGTGGAATGGGGAACTATCATTGCACCAAATCAAATCAACCGAAATGGACTTTCTTTCTAGAGTGTTATATAAGGATATTTTCATGGCAGTCAGATAAGAAAACAGTGGAGGATTTACGAATGGCATACTATGACTTTTTTCTTCGAAAAAGTTGAGTTCATGTATTCTTCACATCGAAGAACTACAGACAAGGGAATCACAATTAGTAATTACTTTTTGACCACTTTTGATCCTTTCACAACGATGTGCCTTGTTGTACAATGCTTTCCAGAACAACAATAGGAAAAAGAAGGACAATGGGACACGGAAAAAACAATTTTTACTTTTCAAATGGAAACTGTATTTTCCATAAGGTTGACATTCCATTCGAATGTCAAACAAAATTCAATTCACAATTCATTCCCATTACTTTTTTGACCATAAATAAATTACCACGAGCCCGAGAGTCATAAAGCGTACACACACAAACAATGATTTACCTTCAAATTTTATAGGACAAGGTTTGCACAATAAAGCTACAAGCTGCAAAAAAAAAGTAAAAAGTGAATCCATCTGATGATTTGACTGGGTTGGGCAGTGACTGAGAGGAAAAAGAATGGAAAGCTGGAAAGAAAGAAAAGAACGAAAAGAATGAAAAGGGAGAAAGAAAGGAAAGAGGAGCGATGGGAGTCAATTCATACAACGAACAAAAGAAAGCTAACTTTCATACGTAAAAGCTTTAGAAATGGGACATCTTTTATCATGAGCAAACTACAATTTCAAAAGACTCCTTCTATTTGTCGCTTGATTTTAAGTTATGATTTCATAAGTTCCATTTATTTTGAGGAACCGATCCACCTTCTTTTCCCAAGGGTCCCATACTCAAACTCAAAGTCTCTCTCCCTCCCTCTTCTATGAATTCTCAGGCAGTCGGTGAGTTAAATTTTGTTTTGGCAATAAAAATGGACTCCTGAGGTTTACTATCTTCAATCTTGGGTAATATCAGAGCGTATTACATCATTTTGAATTGCACCTATAGTCGAAGGAAGTGGAGTGTACACTACATTTACTTCAAAAAAAAAATCTTAGACACAAGAAAATTTGAATTCCATGAGCTGTAACTATCCAAGTATATTAGGGTGCATTCCGCTGGAATAAAGGCAGTTACTTATGTCATATAATATCCACCGTTTTAAGGATAGGTCGTAATATTTAGATTGAGGAGCAAAATACCCAAGAAGACGAGTTCTTCTTTGAGAAAAAAAAATTAGTCTACTTTTGGAAATGGAATGTGATGTTGATGGCAGGGGAAGGGAATTTAAAGGCAGGCAATATAACAATAACAAAACTTGTAAAGTGTACTAAAATAGACCAAAATTGGCAACATGTCTACTACAGCAACGTGTGGTGGTACCCACCGCTGCTGACTGACTGACTCGAGCGTCATTCTTTAAGTTCAAAGTTTATCTAAGACAAGAAATGGAATCAGAAAAAGGGTGGAAATAGTCAAGAGAAAAATATACATGGAATCTAATAAAAATTTGGTACAAAACATTTCCAATCTAAAAGTGTGCGTTCTTGTGTGGTCGTAAAACCAAAGAAAGAAAATAAAGAATGAGAAAAATTTCAACCCTTATTTTGTCTTGAACCAACCAAACTCTATGCATCTTTTATGCATTTTTGGTTCCTGGAAAGAAAAGTAAGGCAACAAGAACACTTCACTTGTGTCTGGGTCTAGTCGGATTTTAATGCACCGTAAAACCTCTCACTTGACGACTACTTGCAGCTGTGGTTGGTAAATGCAAATGCTAATTTAGAATTTAGCAAGTTCCTCCAACTTTTATTGCTCTTATTTCACCGACATGAAATCAGACAAACATAAAAATAAAAAAAGTTGAGAGTTACGAATTGCATGCGTTAGTAGATTATAAACAATGTATCACATTATTTGTGGTGGTGGTGTTGCGAAATAGTACTCTGCTGGTGTCATTTCATTGGAATCTTGAAATCTCCACAACATGAAATAGGAGCCAAGAAAGAGAATCTCAAATGAACTTGCACTTGGACAGAGTTTTTTTTTTTGAAGATAAAGTGAAGTCATTAATAATTGGAAGTTGTCTCTTAAATTTGTTGAAGGCATCATTTCATCCTCCATTTAAATCCTGATATAAAGGGAATCCTCCTCTGTCATTCAGCAGATCTTAATGAGGCGAGAATACTTTATTTAACCCTTTGATTTTGATGCCAATTACTTTCATTTTTTAACTTTAGATTTGTTCCAGGACTCGTTAGAGCTTTTTGACGTATCTTCATAGGACTCATCGTGTCATAGGATTTTTTTGTTTGATCAGATCATTAGAGAAAGTCCAAAGGTTTCACCTTCGACTACATGATTCTTGACTAGGTTCAAGCTTTTAGGATGTTCCGAAGGCGAGAAATCAAGAAAGTGAGATTTCGATTGCGAGCCAAGAAAAAAATATTTCATCCTTTATGCATTTTAGGAACATTTGATTCGGCTAACTGCATGTAATTTTCCAAAATCATTCATGTGAGAATCGCCGTAATATATTTTCATTGCAATCTTTTCCGGTGGTGCGTGGCGTGGATTCAGTGAAAAGGACCGCAACACCCAGGATTGACTGACACGAAGGTCCCATTTTTCCACGCATGTTTCTTTCAAAGGTGTCGGTGGACGTTCCTTCCTTCCATCATAAATGGAAAGGGGATGGATGGATGGAAACCGATTATTATTTGTATCCAAAGCCATTGAATGTGGAAAATTCGAAAGTTAAAAGCTCATCATTTTTCAAACTGACGGATGAACTAAAAACGATTTGTTATTAAGGCGCCTCATCTTGTCTAAACTATGAGTAAAGAAGGGACCGCTTTCATACTCGCATCTTTTAACTTTAGAGAGCATAAATTTATTCCCTGGCAACCACCACAAGAAAAGTCTGAAGGCAAAGTTTACTTTTTACTTTCATCTTCATCCTAGAGGCAGGCATAAAGTTTATCTCATCAATTATCGATAGCATCCCATCATCAAAATCACTTCCCTTCCACACCAACCTCAAGCAAACCCGACAGTTCATAGAATAGAATGGAGCCACAGCCACACCGCTAGGAATGATCATGCGATCTTAAAAATGTATTGATAATCTTTGGGACCATCATCCAACTCATGATCTCATGATCAAAATGGATTATCTACAGAATAACTTTTAAAAAGGGTAAGTAAAATGAACTTTTGTTCAAATTGCTTATCACCATCCATCGCACGACATTCAATTTCTTCTGCTTTTTGTTTCCACATCTTGTAAGCGTTCAATTCACCAACTGTTACAAGCACAAAGTGCTATTAATTATTGGTGCAATGTAGTATCGTAATTACCGATAAACTTGGGAAAGAAAAACAGAAATTATTGAAGAGTTGTTGTTGTTAAATTTCTCCCACCCCCTCTGGCTGGAACTATGGAGGGTAGGTTCTTAATTACACCACCTTATGAAGCCATTTGTCACCCACCGAAGACAGAAACACGATACACGCTATTTGTTATCGCAACATTAACCCCGACTGTTGTGTACAAACTGTTAACCACATCTATAGTCTAGCTGAGTTTGATTTTATCAGCGTTGAATGCATAAAGGCAAACAGAATTGCTTCAAGACAAATATTAAATTCCCGGTTATTACTTGCTAGGTCATAAAGAACTGAAATTGTTGGTTGGTGAGTTAATGAAATGAATTCACATGCTTTAACACACACAGATTCTTTAGAAGCCTGCTGTTTTGTTTCCCACCATAAAGAAATTATCCATGCTAATGTCCAACTCACGAAACAAATATTTCAGACGCACTAAATCTCACCCTTTTGAACTCTTCTGAATTGCCATCTCCTCAAACAGCCGCCTAAAAATAGCTCCAAGTCTTTTGACAGTGGAAAAAGAAGATAATCTATAAAACCTTTGCGATCCGATTATAGAGAGAACTGGAGAATTAGAAACACAAACTTTTAATTTAGATAAATATAAAAACTAAGGACAGAGGGAGCATTGTTTGTTTCATATTCCTATACTTCTATTCAATACGTTGAAGAAAGGGAAGATTAAAAAAAGCCAAAACGTCTCTCCTCATCTCTCCAACCCTTTTTATAGTTTTGCTCCAGAAAAAACTTATTCCTCCCCCATCTAAATCAAATCTGCAGACTCTAAATCCAAACACAAAGGGTGAGGAAAATATCAGAAATTGTTTTAATCCAAAACACTTGCTTCACCACAAGGTTCAAGAAGGGGTGTTTGTTCGGATATGATAACAACAAAGCTCATAAAGGGAGAGTGAAAAATGGAAGAGTGACACCACCAACATCGTCATCCAATTCCTCCTTCATTCACGCCACATTATTTGTCCCCATAAGTCAGCACCACCAAAAACTTGATCAATTTACACATTAAAGGCGTAGGCATTAAAATATATCGTCATTCCTAAACAGACACAGTCAACAACGATACCCTCTGAGAGTCTGACTCTAAAACTTTTAATTTTACAGCTATCCAAATTTTTATGGTGATTCTTTCTGACATTTTATTTTGACTTTGAATCATGACTCTTCATTTTCTCTACAAAGTGTAAAGAGATGAAGCAAGACATCAAGCTGAGATGAAACAAGAAGACAGATTGGTAGATAGAGCGTAGCTCTTCTGCAAATGCAATGCACCCTTCTTTCATTAATTTCAACTCCACTTGGAAAAGAGCACTTCCCTTGTTCTCTTCAGGAAAAGGAAGGAAATGCAATTCAATTTCTGTTTTATTTATTTCATACATAATTCAGACCAGATTTATTTCATTCGCACCAACATGGAAACGAAGCAGTCACAGGATGTGAGAAGAAAAACAAAAAAAGTAAACACAGTTTGACTATGTCACCTTCTAAAGACTGCAAGTGTCATGCCTTCTCATCAAAATGGAAGGAATGAGTTATTGCATGTTTTACGGATTTAATAAATTTCCGTCATTCCAAATTTGTATGTATTCTGGAGTCTTTTGGTATGAGTTCCACAATTTGTAACAGCGAATTTAATCATGTGATAACCAAAGTCTGGAATTCCTAAAATTACTCCTTTCCTCACTACTGGGACTAATTTCTACTTTACTTTACCACGCTGCAATAACTCTTAAAACTAGTTTGAAAAATAGCTTTATTTCAGGAGCTACGAAGTTTTAACGTAAGCTTTGATTTCCGCTTTTTGTGAACAAACTAATCATTTCAACACACGCTTTATGGGAGTCATGATGACGTTAATTATCTGGATGTAATTCATAGTTTCTCAAGCGTGACTGTGACAAAATAAACTCGTTTTTGACATGCGGACGTTCAGCATTATCGAAAAGAAAGTGTACAATAAGGGTAAGAGGCAATTAACATTATCTTCATATCCACTCGGACTTATCCAAATCTTTATCCACTTCCTAAGTTTAATTATTTGTTTTTTTTAAAGTCATTCATTATGGATGCTGAATAGTTTTTAATTCTGCTAGGGAATATTTTTCACGTCCCACATTTTGCAACGTAAAACGCATTCTGAAAAGTCCCGACGGTCCATTAAGGATAGAAACATGGAGAACTTTCAGAGCTCCGAAGTGAAAAAATGTAAACGCGAGGGTGGACAAATCCATGAGACGGAAGTAGCAATAAGAAAGAGAAGAAAGGTAAAGCTTCAATCCTTTGAAACATATTTTGAAACCCCTACTGCTAATACATTGCTTGGGTTTTCTATTAAGTATACAACAAACAATTCACCTGCGAGAAATCATTAGGGGAAAGTTAAAGCCAATACAGTCAAAATAAATGTTGGCTATTCTTCATGATTGCTTTGTGTCATGAATGCATGCCTTCCAGTTCCATGACAGAAAACAATCACACTGCGAGGGAAAGTCTTTATTCATTGCAGTATTGCTGGTTTGTGTGAATGTTGTAGCTGCTCGTCCGTCCTTAAACATGGCAATTTAGCCCTCCATGCTATTGTGCAGGCATGCAAACTTCGGTTTACCGGGTATTTTTCTGTTCTTTCACTGCATAACTCCCCTCTTCTCTTCTTTAGAAGTTATGCGAGTTAAACAGAAGAAGAAAAGGAGGAAAGGGTTGAGAAATAATACCCAAGAAATAAATAAGCACCTTTACACCCAATCCTCTAAAAATATTTCTTTTCCATTGATTGTGACTACAAGGTACATTTCTTTCACTAAACGAGAGGGAGAAAAGGACCGAACCGACCACCGCTGCTTTCTCTTTCTTTCATGAATTCATTATTAGCAGTTTGCTTGGCTAAAAGCTGTCCAAAAAAGGGAAACATTAAAAACAAAAGGGGATAATGAAGACATGGTCAGTTCAATCCCAAGTTCACCACCTCTACATAATCCTTTCCTTCGTCAACTACAAAATTGTGAAAGCAACAGCCAAAAGAGAATTCCTACCCCTTCGTGCGTTAAAAAGTGTTGCGTGAATGCATAAATAATACTATGACCATGCTTTTAGCATACGTTCGTCTTGAATTACCATTCATTCCATCGGCACAAGCATAGGGTTGAGTAGGTAACTTTAAACTTTCCCCTTTCGAATTTACGTCTTCAACGGGAAAGTGAAGGATACCTGGAATGGAAGGGGGAGAACAAAGACATGCAACCTAAACTACAAGTCAAAGCGTTAAAACTCCATCGCTTTCTCCTTTCTTTCCATTATTTTTTTGTACTCTCACTGTTTTCCCGTTTGATCTGGTCACCCTCCAAAAAACAACTTCGAAGTGACTCAAAATGGTTTCCCCAGTCAGTCTGATGAAACGCAATAATAAGAGGGAGAGAAAGGTGTATTACACACACATGGACACTATTTGGCCTCCTTGAAGACTTTATTGCACTCTAAATGTGCGCTGTAATGGCATGAAGATGAAGCTTGGTTCAATTCGGTGTACTTTGCCTTTCCCCATAGGCCCATTGTAATGTCCCTTCTTTTGACTTGGCCGTTACATCAGAGATATTTACTACACAATTCCCATTATCGTTACGGAATGGAGGAAACTGATCCCTGTTGAATGGTTCTTTTGAAAATGAATGCCTCATATATGTGCTATTATTATTGGAGAAAGCTAAAGGAATGAAGGTGTGAAAACAAGAGGGATGGATGGATAGTGGCGGATCATCGAAAAAAGCTGAAAAGACTTCTTGAATCATGTCCTCTTTTTCTTTTATATCCCCTGTTGTTATCTTTCTATTTAGAAACTCCACAGCAACATAGAGAGCTTGTCACAAGCAGTTGTACGAGACGTGGGATTAAATTGGAAACTCGAGGAGGAATTGTTCTGATTCGGAAATCACTGAATTTTGTACATACCTAGACACTTCGTCCTATAGATAAAGAAATACAACTGAAATAAAACTTGGTTACGTGATGTTTGTACGATAAGAAAAAGACCCACATACATTTTCCCAAATGCCCCCAGACCCAGTATTGTTCACAGCGATAAAGTTTTTAGATATGCTATGCTCTACTTAATTCCTCTGCTGGAAACACAGGAAAAAGACAACTTTCTCTGTGATATAAGATCCGCCTGTCCAGCAGTTGGAATCCCCTGTGTAAAGTGTACTTTATTGAATTGCAATGCAATGAATGCTCAAGAGAAAGTAGAGCAGCAAAGGCAACTTGGTCCTCTTGTTCACCATCTCTGTTCATTGGATCTCCATTTGCCACCCACCAACATAGCTAACAAGTAACAAGTTATTGATTTTATACAGCAGCTATTTCATGTAATTGTTCGTCTGTTTGTAGGAATTGTGCACAAGGATGGGAGTTAAACAAATACCAAACTGAATTCAAATCAGATCGGCTGAAAAAAGAGTGGCTCAAGATACAAAGTAACAAAATTAAGTAAAGAATTGTATGAATGTGTGTCCAAAACAATGCAATATTTATTGCCTTCCTCTTCTGTGTGTTGTGCTATGCTAATCTTACTTTATTTGCACATTCTTCTTCACTCAATCCGATCCAGGAAGTCTGAGAGAGCTGAACTTGAGGGCTCAATTCCATTCCATTCATCTTCCAAGCAAAGAAATAGCTCCAAGCTTCTTTCTCTCTAAACAACGGAACTCAAGTGGAAGAAGAAGAGAAGAGTGGCATTCCATTCCACTTTTTTTGTAGATACCCATCCTGTCACTGCTTTCACTTCTTTCCTTCTCAAGCTTTCTTTTTATTTTTTCTAACGTGTGACACCTTTCTTTCTCTGCTTCCTTTATGCAAATCAGCGGAAAAGGAAAACCTTGTGGTTTGTTTTCACAGAAGAAGACGAGACAGAGACAAGACAAGAGATAAACCCTTTCCTTCTCTCTCTTTTCAATTTCATCTAACCGTTTTTCAATTCCGCGGAATGTCACCATAACTAAACGTATTTATCATCTAAAACCGATGAAAGGCGAAAAGAAGGAACCATGCGCCAGTACCAGTGCTGCGAAATCTATTTTCTCAACAACCAAAATAATACAAAAAATGTAAACGTCAGATCGTCATGTCTTATGTCTTCTCGAGTAACAAAAAGATCATTCACAAAAGGAAAAATTTACAACTTAATTTGTCGAAGAATAACAAACCAAAGGAAACATAGTCGGACAAAGACGAATAGTCAATTCTTAAATGTATTCCATTTTCAGAGGTTGTAATCAAAGCTGCAATCAAAGGGAAGGGCGGGCGGAATGCAGATATCCAAACAAATGAAGATGGACTGCATGGATTGTTTTCCACTGGAATTCTTCCATCAGCATCCTATAATCACTCTATTTCGTTCTCCACATTGCAATTGCCCGTAAGACTGCCAACAATCACTGTAAGAAGTTAGAACTACAACAAAACTGTTGCATATATGGCCACAGCTAAATAATTTTTGGTTTGTTTCGTTTCATACGGGTTCAATTAAGACAAAAACACATATTGGTCCATGCTGCAGCGAATGTTCAGTTCAACAGCACTACAAAAAAGCTTGTTGTTAATAGGCATGAATGGGGACAGATGATGAAGAGTCATGTTTGTTTTGGGATTAAGCCAATTTCTATCAATGCACCCCTTTGACCAAGAGGGAAAGCTGCTGACAAGAGGCACATAAAAACCATCAATCATTTTGGCAAATCGCGAGATATTGTGGCAAATATGGGGGAACTTCCTGTTCTAATTTTGACCGAAAATGAACAATCACTACTCTATGCTAAAGTGCATCAGGAAGAAGATCTTTATACGGAAAAGTTTATCTTTTCTGGTACGTTTGTCTTATGCTTCTAATCTACAATTGACATTTGAAATGAAGCAACTACGTCTACATCCATTCTTCGTATGCCAAATTAATCCTGATGAAATCCTCCGAATGGCAGCATGAAATGAAGAACAATCCACAATCCTCACATTCATTCAGTTGGAGGAAAAAAAACATGTGCAATTTATTGAATTCCAGCCTGCTTAAACAAAACTCAATCAGGAAGGCAAATCTCTGTGCAGAGGATTCCATCTTGTCTGTTCTGTTCTGCTGTAGCCCTCTTAAAAGTTGTACTCTTGACTGTAAGCCCTATCAATCTCGTTGTCAATTGTAATGTCTGCAATGTAAGCCCTTTTCTAATCCCGTTTAAGAGAATAACAACACACATCTACAAACACACAATTCATTCGGCTTTACCAACCAAAGTGGTATGTAGAGTTAATGATTTAATTCTTTAATTTAACTTACAGCAAGTTGGATTTATCCATGCAGAATTCATTCAGAAGAAGAAACAAAAGCAAGACGACTTGACTTGGAAGTCTTTCATTAATTGTGATTTATAAAATTTCATGTTGTTACTGCTTTCATCCGAACTTTGTGTAACTGATATGAGAATGAAAGAAACACGTCTCTTCAATTCACTCTTTTTGCTTATTAAAACCAAAGTATAATTTTCTGGTTAACTGACGGCGGCAGAGTTAGAGATCTAGACTAAACACTTGATAAGTTCTTGTCTCTTTTACTTTTGTGCTTATTAAACCATTACTTAAAACCACACTGAAGGAACTGACAAGACATCTTCTTCACCAACCCTGACATCTTTTTAAGGAATACAAGTTCAAGACAAGTATCAAATATCATCGACTCTTCTTTAGGCAAAACTGGAATGGATCATCTATCGCATCGCCCTTTTGGTTTCTCTTTAAAAAGTTATCACGGCTTTATCAACTGTAGAATAAGTAGTATAGCTTTATGAAAACAACAATTTTTGAAGAGAACCATGTCAGAAATTGAGTAGTGTTGAAAGGAATAATGAAGGGCACTGAAGAAAGATAAATAACAAAGTCTCACCCTTCTTATCCCCCCCTTTCAGTTCTATCAATTGCTATAGATATCCAAAAACCCACAGACAGAAGAACGGACAGGACATATGCGGGCAGCAGAAACTTTAAAAATTTCTAATCCTTATCTTTGTTTGAGCGAGTGTTCATGATCTGAATAACTTAACCATTATCCAAATTTACTTCAACTCTCTTCAGATAATCCTGACAGTTTTCGATGAAGTGGTCTAATTGGTAATAGCTTCCTATCAGAGTAGTGTCAATTATCTATAGTAGGTGCTAGCTCATTTCACTGATTACCTCATATGACTCGATATGCATGCAGATAAGATGACATGACAAGTTCAAAGTGATCCAAAAGGAATTGCCATTGAAGACGTCATAATTCGAGACTTTGGCAATACTGGATTATGTCATCAATCGCTAGCTAATAAGATTGGTTAAGTAGTGAAGTCAAATTGTTATCAACTTCTTGGTGCTGCTGACAAGGAATAATTGCCCACTACTGCAAGTGTTTTTATTACATCTTTGCTTGTTATATTACTCGACTACTTAATGAGGATGGATGCGAACCTCCCTCCCACTGCGATTAAATGAATGTTGTTGCTTTTCGTCAAACAAAAAACCTTTGACTCGTTCTTCGGCTACTGTCAAATTTAATGAGCAGGTTGAATAAACTTTTCCTTTTTTACGCATGACATAAAAAAGAGAAGAACAAAAGAGAAATGCAAAATAAACTTACGCATGGTTATGTATGCCAGAGAGTGTAACATGAATGTGTCATATCCTATTGAAGAAGAATAAACATTTCAGCAGTGCAAAGTAAATAAAAATTACCCACAAAGTAAACACGCACAAAAGCGCGTAATTAGAAGAGTCTGGTCTGTTTGTGTAGCTTTTTTCCATGCCATTAAAAAATTTTATTCCCTCCTTTAATCAAATACAAATTGTCTCAACTAAGGTACGACTTTAAACTTTTTTCACATATCAGTTACCATAACAAACACGGTCGTTGTGAGTTTCCAAGCATGAAAAAGGATGTTGAAAATGAGATGCACATGAGCATGACGGATTGAACGGAGAAGGAGATAAATGTGCGATCCATTCCAGATTCAAATTTAGATGTGGAATAAGCTTCAGAGCACAAAGAAAAGAAAGTTTAGAGGAATGGAAGGAAGAGGAAAATGACTTCTTTTTTTTATAACGAGAAGGTAACTGCCATTTCATTTCATTGTTGAGACGGGAAGATGAAAGAATGCGCAACTCGTCATTTACTTTGCAAAAGTCAACTTTTCCATTCTTTCTTTACATTCAAAATAAGTTTCCTTCTTGTCTTCTCATCAAGGGACAAAAGCTAGCAGGAGACAAATTTATCAGAACCGTGTTTTCAGAGCAAGACATCTAACTTTTTTTTAACATTTCCGACAATGTCAATGCTTTTGTCCAGCTACTTCTTTCTCATCATCAGCTTTAACAGTGTGACAATCAAACCTGTCAACCTTTTATCATCTCTTCCCATCAACACAATGCATGACGTTGTAAAAGCACTTTTCGAAATTAGCATTATTTTGCTAGAATCCAACAGATTCTGAAGGAATATTTTCAAATCCCATTTTTTACTATTAACAGCCTCACATGCCAAGCCAAAGTTTTGGACTGAAACGGAAGAAATAAATGACATTTACTAATGCACTGTAGCCAAGCATGGAGCAGATGTATTAATTTCTATCTTTGGACTCATTTCCGGTGCGCGTACATGACATGGCACTCATTTTTTAAACGGCTGCTGATAAGTTCATTTTTAAAAAATGGCGACAAGGTGAAGTGGAAATGGGAAGGAACGAGAATTTCAACTTCGACAAACAGCCATAGCAGCACCCCTTGTGCTTTCTTTCTTCCTTTGAAAATGAAAAGGTAAGCATAAGAGTAAAAGTGTAATGACGATGATGGCTTTATATGGAATGAATACGACCGAAGGAAGCAAATGTATCACTATCAGTAATGAAATCTGCATATTTCCTCTCCAGAAAAAAAATTGAACCATGCCAGTAGTTTCACTTGGTGCGTAGGTATGCCGCTATTCAGCAAAGGAAATGAATGAATAGTTTGGTTAGTGAAGGAAAGTCGAACGAACCGAAGACTGAAAAATATTTTTCAAAGATTCAAAAAGGTGATCATAAATTATGTGGGAGGCAAGACACTTTGCATACTTTCTACTTTTTTACTCTTGGTTTTTTCTTATAGAACATTACTTACCTTGTACACTCGAGGGAGATGATGAGAGGACTATTATCCAGGCTAAAATCCCACACCAGTAAAAGTAAAGGAGAGAGGAGCTCCTATTCAATTTTCTCGTCGTCGTCATCGTAGAAGCAATGTTGAGTTCCATACTTTTGCTTAGTAGACCATCTTGCCACGGGTAAACTTTCTCACACATAAAATGCCGGATTTTGAACCTATAATCCAAAAAAGAGAAAAGCGTGAGGAGAAAATCACTTTTTCATTCAAGAAGATATCAAAGTGTCTATGCAGAAAATTGTCTCTATCATCTTTGCTATGTAGGCAACTGACAAAGCTAAAGCCAGTGGAGGAGGAAAGAGTATAAAACGGATAATTTCCGCTACACGTGGACCCAATGATCGTTATGTTAGATGACGGACGAAGCTGTTGATCCGTAATAACTCGATAAGGATATGGGTACGGACGGATAAGAAACTTGCTTAAAGTAAAAGATTGAACTGTCCTTCCTCCTTCCTTCCTTCTTCACATCATCTCGAGAGAGAAAGTTCGCTTAACTTTGGGGCGACGATGACGATGATGAGAATGATGATAAAATGAGTAAGTGCTCTGATGTTGATGATGGCAATGAAAGTGAAAGCTCGTCGTCCTTTTCCTTCACTTTCTCTTCTCTCGTCTTAAATCTTAGTCACTCCGTCAACACTTTTTTCCTATCTATCAGTCAATGACACCACCACCACGTTCAATTTCTGCTTTCACGGAATGAATGTGGAGAAATGGGAAACCCATTTATTTCATGCAATCCACTTAACTTGACTTGGCTATTTTGATAACAGCAGCGGTGACTGGTGACAAACATAAGGCATCCTACAAATCGGGTTCCGTGTGGAGGAGTCCAGTATGGACACCACCACCTTTCAAACAATATTGTTTGAGGACAATTTCCGTTTTGTTGAAAATCAATAAAAGGAACCAGGGGAAAGATATAGATAGAAGGATTGATAAGGAGGACAGACAATGATAAACCAAATATTTGCTTAATGCACTTCTATACCCCAGGTCTATCTCTGTCTCAAACAGTGGTTTGAGTTGCCAGGACAGAAACAAGTGCTGCTTAATTCACACCAGCACACGCACCTGCTTGATCGAGCTATATTTTAAGAATTTATGATTGTTTGGATCTTGGATTTCTAAACCAGCCAAATAATTCTTCACTTCTTCTTTCCATGCAATTTCGATGATCGTGACTGACTCTTGCGTTGTGCGAAGGAGAGAGTAGAGTTGATTGTCTTCAATTTGACAGGTCGAGTGAAGATTAAAGATGCTCACCGACAGACAAAACTTTAAAAATTATTCAAGATTTCCCTCATCACCATACAATGTGTTTATAGCCACTTCAGTACAGAGTACATCCTTCCTGTCTCTCTCTTTCTTTTCACAAAATTCATCACAGCAGCAAGCATAAACACTTTTGGATTTTAGGAAGAAATTTGTATGCAAATATTGAAATCACGATGACAAGAGTGCAGTTTAAAAAAGACGAGTTTTGGGATTCTTAATTTCTTTTATATCATCATCATCAGCAGCACGCTACTGTTCTCCAGCCTTCTTCATCCACGCATTAACAATTTTAAATCATTCTAAATGCCATATACCATATGCATGAATCAAAGGCACTTAAACGCAGCAACCAATTTATTATTCACACACACTTTAATAATAATAATGAGTCTTCTTCTTCTTGAGCAGAACGATGATGATAGAACTTTTTATAAAGACAACAAGGCAGATGAAGAGGGTGATGATGAGGAAGATGGTAACGAAGAAGAAAGTCAAAGTACCACTTGTCTACGAACCACTCAATAAGACATTCCAGAGATGGTGAAGAAGGAGAAGGGTTCACTCACTCAGGCAAGAAATATTATCATACATGCCCATGACATCCGTAAGTAGCAGATCAAAGACGTAAAATAAAAATCTCACTTCACTCCGACCCCAGCCTTTCTTGTAGATAAAAAGTAATGTGGAGAATGTAATGTGTGAAGCTGAATAAGTTTTTGAAGATGACGATATTCTCTCTTTCTTCCTTTCTCTTCTTTCTTTAGGTTGACGGTGATGAGGTTCCCAATGATGAGGAGGAGGATGAACTTGTACTTGAGAAAGACGAAGGATGCCGCATGGAGGAAGACGAAGATGAGTGTAATGAATGACTCGACATATTTCACTGTCGTTCTCTAATGCCAAAGACTTCTTTAGCTAATGGCTCAATTGCCTATTGGGAACTTTTTTTAACCGACTCAATAGCCTCGCCTTGTGTGATGAGACTTGTATATATGCGAAATATAAAAGTGATAATAATAATAATGGTAATGGCAGTATACCACTTTTGTGAATTTTTTTACCAGAGTTTTAGAGAGAAACCAGCTCCAGGAGGATGGATTTGATGAGATGAGAAGATTCTTAAGTCATCGACATTCTGTAAAAACTTCAAACTTGGTTTCCGTTCGATCGGTGTTGTGATTCCTCCCGATCTTTTCTACTTTCTTTTGATTTGCTTTTGTTCCTCGGTACCTGCAATAAATGAAATTAAACTTGAGCAAGCAGAGAAAATATTTTAGCACGATTTTTCATCAAATTGCCAAAGAAATTATGTGACTTGGAGTCACGGTCATCCAATTCATTTATTCTTCTGACTCTTTTTTATACTAATATTTACTCATCCATCTTCCACTTCATTTTATCAGCCCTTACATTGTTGGGTTGGATGAGTTGATGTATTTCTTCGAGGACGTCATTATTTTTTATATTTTCTCTTGTTCAAGTGAAGAAGCGAAAATTCAAATCTTTAAGTGGGTTACGTTTCGTGCGTGCTGGAGGGTCTCTGTCTCTAGGTTCAAACATTTTCTCTGACTGAATCAAAAAGCATGTTTAGTTTATCTACGCATTTTATTTATCTAAGGAAGGTAAATGAGGGGTAGCTGATAAGAAATTCAAAGGACAACCCCTTCACGGCTTGTCAAGACAGGCGCACCCGTTTTACCACAATGAATTGAATGAATGTAGACAGCAGGAGGAGAGAGAGTGGTAGAAACAGGATGTGATAAAAATCTCACCAAATTAAATTAAAAACTACACTCCAGTTTCATAAAGGCTGCATTAGTCATACGAACTTTTAAAATACTTATTGACAAGCAAGTATTTTTATATCTGCGCATGCAATCTACCCCTTTATTTCGTTTCGAAAGAAGCGAGCTGCAAATAACGTTACGGTGGTGACCAAAGGTAGATGGAAGGTGCCAATGTTGTCAAAAAAGTAATTAGGTCCTTCTTCTTCTTCTTCTGCTCATTTGATAAACGAGAAACGACTTTGTTTTTATAGCCATCCGACAAGCACGAGAGTAAAATATAATGGGATTGCGAAAGTAAGACATTCATATATGAAAATGAAATATTGACGATGGGTGCTTATGGCTTGTCGAGGACAACCATGTCATAAAGTATCTTTGCCGACGACAGCAGCAAAGCACAGGTTAATAATGTGTACATTG
>JAQIWU010001022.1:0-19314 GCA_034696445.1 Isotomiella minor | reverse complement strand
CTCAGTCCACCTTAAGAATATATGTAACCAACGATAAGCTTACAACAACAAGAAAACAAAATGTATAAAGTTACCTAATAATCACAATTACCTTTTCACACTTAACAATTTAAATACAAAAATTAAGTTAAACGGCGTCTTATTAGGCAATGCGATTTCTTATTCCTACCAGTATCCAATGTGACTTTCCATTTCAAAAACAGCTTTACCTAAGCTAGGACTGTAGTTGGGTGAAATGTAGTACCCCTTCAACTTCCTTCTACCATTTACTAGGTCGTCTTTAATTCTATTGACATAGCCACTAATGTCTATCGAGTTTTGATGGTCGTAGTAGCTTCCTGCGACATTAGGATTAAATGAGTTGTTTGACGTTGACGCAGCAGCCACTTTATTATCTTTTTTTGCAGGTTTGACTTGCTTTATTGTTTCAGAAGCTATTTGGTCTTGTGTGGCAGGTTTGATGGGAACTGAGACTCTGAAAGAAGGACCAAAGGTAACGTGAGGTTGAGAGGATTCCATGGCTAAACTGTCATCGGATCGTCGTCGTTGCAAAGGGGTAATTTTAATAGCTCCTCGTTTAGATTTCTCTTTTATGGAGTTTTGATGTTTTCCAATACTTTTTGATACACTATTTGATCGGATTGAAGGAGCAAGTACTGTGGTTTTAGGAATGAACTTGTTTTTCCGGTGTGTTGAGGAACGAGAGCGTCGACCGTCGTCATGGAATCGTGGATCGTAGAAAGCCCTCAAGTAAACCACAGGTTTCTCATTTCTGTAAGGAGTGGACAAGGGTCTCTCATTAGGCTGCAGGCTCTGTATGGCCGAGTTGACAGGTGCTATTATTTCCAAGAGAATCCCAAGAGGAAGCACGAGTAATGACGCTCTCAGTATCTGAAAGCATAATGTTTCCAATGAACCTTCTAAGTTGGACATTGTTGATTAAGTCAAATTGCCGTGGGGAACTGAACGTAATGTAAAGTAGCAAAAAAGGCACATCCACATAAAAACAAGATCATGTTCGGTGTAATGGGACAACTTTTCATACGCTGAAGTATTAATGACATGAGTTATTTAATTAAGTGAGCTAATAGCCAAATATAACGCAATGTCTGACTTAAGAATCTAGAGTAACTCGTCTTTCTTGTCTGTATCCCTAAAAATAAATCAATGGACTACTTTTATACAATAATGGGGTAAACCAAATGTCCTGCCAGAAGACTCTTTCTGGGTGTACTACTTTTGGTTGGTAATTCAAATACAAACTCACGAAAAAGTCATAATGTTGAATTGATACGAATCGCTAACATTTTTTAGTAACAAACCTAATTTGAATTGTGCATAAAAGGGGACTTGCTGCTATGTTATTCGAATGTGGTTCAATAGACCACCCGTTTTCATAGCCCATGATTTCGACACTCAGGTTATTTTTTGTATACGGCACGGCAAGTGTAAAAATAATCATAGCCAACGGTACTTACCATTTTATAGAAGACTTTGAGAATCAATCCCCGAAGAGACGATGTATCTGCAAAATGGTCTAAATCCACAAATTCTGTTGAAGATAGTTGCAACAAGCATCTAACCACGACTTGCAATAAGAAGGTCCTGTAGGAGATGTGCAAATTTTAAAGATAATGTGTACCACACAGACGCCGAACAAATACTGAAGAATTTTCGTTGAAGGAACTTCCCTAACAACTGCACAGTTGATGAGGACAAGGAATATATCTCTACATTGAAAAACGTCTTTGGCTTTGATAATGATAATGACTGAGTGCGAGAAGCCAAAATTATCTAATCAACTTAATGCTTTTTTGTGGCTATTCCATTCAAAATGTGGGTAACGACAAGAAGTGCCCAAATACAAATAGGTAGTTGGATGAGTCAGAAATATTGCACGCACATAAGCAGTTTCGCACTGCAACAAAGATCTAAGCAGGAAAGGTGTAGGATCATATTGAAATGCATGTTAAATGCCAATAATGCCAAAGGGGTCTAGAAACTATCAGGCAATGTTCAAGCAGGAAATTGAATTATTAGTTCACCCAATAATGGGGATGTGGTTTTGCAACACATATTCTTCCCACATTTCAAATTTTACAAAAGTTGCAAACTAATTTTGTTCAAATGCATAAAAAAATTGAATCAGTATGAAGAGAATAGCATTTCTTGACACCTGCAATCCGGAAAATTGATTGTACAGTCCATTAATTTGAGGAACGTTACTGATATAATTAGCCCCTTTGAGTGATGGATGGCTTGAATAAAGTTGGACTCATATCAAGAACAAGATATGCATGCATATTGATTTGCGTCTTTGTCTGTGACACCCTACAAAAAACAACTTGCTTTTCTTTTCATTGTTCAACACTGTATCTCATTTGGGGAACGGAAGTCAGAAGGAAGGAAGTGTGTTTATGATCATAGAGCATGAGCACAAACTAAATACCTGTAGAAAAACTTGATCTTCTAGCGTACATAATTGTACCAATCACGAGATGTACAAGGAATCATAACTAATGCTGTATGTTAATAATTCGCGATGACAACTGCTTCAGTTATCTGTCAATGACTTGCTGCACCCATGGATTTATAACTCTATTGAGGGAAACGGTCAAATATGCAAGTAATTACGTTTATATAAATAAAAATATAGATTGAGAAGGGATGCTTCGTTAGATTACTTTTCATTCAATAGTAGCTTGTAACATCGTGAAAAAAACCGTGACGTGATTTCCACAATAAATTACCTACAGTTTTAAAAAAATTAGTATGCACATGTTTAGAAGATAGAACAAAAGTGCGTTTGCTAAACAGCTTTTAGAATCAAAATATCAGACTTGTAATTTACAGATGCCGTAATGCATAACTGCATTAATATTCAGTAAAGCATGCTCAAACTCAATTGATTTGATGATGGATGCAGATTAAATTTTTTAACAATGTGTGACTTGTTCATTTCAACTTCAGTTTTGGCTCATTAGAGAAATATTATTGAATCTAAACCCCTTGCACTTCCCAACTTCTTCTCTATTCATCTCATGCTTGAACGATGCTATTTTGTGTCGTGACTGTGATAAACTTTTTTTCAATGAAAAATACAATGAACGATTAAATGTAATGCAAAGTTTGTCACCAGAATATGATAAACTGAATTTAGTCAAGATTTTCTAAAATAAATGATTTTGAGTTTCAAAGGAAGGAATCAAAGAAACTTTCCCTTGTTTCACTTGCATGTTTGTCTTCTTGAGTTTGTTCGATACAGGAAGGGTGAGACGAAGCGTGTGAAAGTTTAACTCACCCCTTCTTTTCTCCATTATCTTCATTGCCATTGCCATGTAAAATCGAATACAACCCTTGCTTGGATGAATTATGCTTTCAGGTAAAGAGAATGAAAAAAATATGGTTTCACTTTCACCACTTACACTATGGTTACTTATAGTTATAGTTATACTTATAGTTACCCTCTGGTACATAAATTATTTTATCAATACAGTTTCCTCAATATTTCTTTTCGGTTCGGGTCGCGGATCTAAAAACTAATATTTTATATTTTACTCAATGCCCTCAAAGAAAAGAAGTAAGTCAAAGTCAAGAGCGACAGGTTCAGGTAGCGGAGGTCCATATCGTAAAGCACCGAGAGGGAAGCCTGCAGCCAATTCAGATAAGCCACTTTCGAGGGGAAGAAAAAGGGATCCGAATTGACCAGGTCTTAGGGGAGGCTTATGTACATGTCAACAGCACAAGAAGAAGCCTTCTCCACCCGATAGTTAGAGGTATTTGATTGTTTTGTGGGAAGTATCCAACCCATTTCAGTAATTTCTGTTTTAATGCAGTCGGATTGTATTATACCTCATCGTTTGAGCCACAATGCACCCTTCGTCCAATGAATCGTCTAAGCAGTCCATACTCAATAAGAACATGGAGTTCTACTTTGTCTCACATTACCCCCAGACCAAAGCACCCTTGACCTTTCTTCCTACCGAGCGGAACAAACAGCAACAACCTCCAAGGACGGTCCCTCTCAAAGAGAAGCATTTGTCTGGCTTCCCCCCGCTGCCTCCAGTAGCAAGGACAAAAGAGACTGAACGTTCCTTTTCTGTAGAACATGATGGAGGAGGGGACGCTTCAAACTTCCTGAGAAAGAAGATTCCCATTCCAAAGTTTTTTCACCCTCCTTCGAAGCCAGGAGGATGGACACAATCACGCTTTAACAGCATGATGGTTTCTTCTTCATCCAAGTCGACTGACATAAAGCACCCCCTTGCTACCCAAGGGAAATATATTGGAAGGATCAATAGTGACTCGTCACATGCTAAACATAGCTTCAGTGCACCACTCCTCCCTTCCCGAGAGCAGCAGGACCGGGGCCAAAAGAATCTAGGACAAATGAGTCAGGAGGGTTCAGGGGATGCCTCTCAAAACGGCATGGAGGGTAGTATGAAGAAATTGGATGAACTTATTGCCCGTAGACGTATCAACCAACCTGGACGTAAACCAGCAATTAAGGTATGGCCAATCAATCAATCAAGAAACACGAGTGTCAACAATGTTATCAGAAACATGTAAAACAAATGTCTTTAGCATGCACTTTATGCAACCCAGTATTACAATTACCATTAATTTCTCTCAATAATGTAAACAAGCACATTGAACCGACGAAGCCACGTCATATCTATGCTTAATGAGAACTTTAACTTTTACACACAAGGGAATTAAAATGTAGTGCCTTTAACTAACATGAAATGTTACACTTTTTGCAGTCGGAGTCAGAGTCACACATCCAGACGGGCGTCCCATCATCCGTACAGTATCATAACAATTTTCACAAACAAGCGATTGTTAGTAGGAACAATAAGAAGCAGCAGACGTTCGCAAATGCGACCAGTGAAAAGGCAATTAGTGATACAGCGGTACAGAAGCTGCTTCTGCAGAAGAGTCAAACAATGCAAAAACTACGGCTAAAGCAGCAACCGCTTGTCCGTGTTCCATTGAACAAGGCTGACACGAACCACATTGTGAAGGAGAAAGTGTCTTCCGTTAAAGCCGGTGGGGATCAAGGGGTCAGTGAGTCCGATGTTTCTCAAACGTCAGGCCGGAAGTCAGCTGCTATAAAAGAGGAGGCTATTGAAGTTGTGGATCCTGACGTGGATGAACAGTTTATTCGGGGAAGACGCCTTGGGAAAGGGGTAAATATACGACCTACCTAATTAAAAAGTGGGTGGTGACAGCGCCCTGGGATATTTGATTTATTTTATTTAGGCCTATGGGGTTGTGTGGCAAGCGGAGTTAAAGACTACAGGACAAGAGGTAGCCCTTAAAAAGATATACGACGCGTTCAGAAACGAAACAGACGCACAGAGGACGTACAGAGAGCTGATAATTCTCAAACATTTTGGGCATCATCCGCACATCATTAGTCTGATAGGAGCCCACAAGGCCTCAAACCACAGGGATCTCTACCTTGTCTTTCCGTTGATGAGTATGATAGTGCAATGTCTGACTATCTGAGACCTAAACTAGACTTTTATTTACAGAGTTTGACTTGTACAAAATCATAACAAAGTATCCGGCAGTGTTGACCTTTGAAAACAGTAGGTTTATAGCCTACCAGTTGGCATTGGCCCTCAACTATCTGCATTCAGCGGACGTCATTCATAGAGACTTGAAGGTATGGCTCTGTCTTGTCTTTACTGTATATTTTTTAATACATTTGTTCAATATTGACAGCCAGCGAATATTTTGATGGATGAAACATTGACTGTGAAGCTTGCCGACTTTGGACTTGCAAGATCCATCCCGATAACCAACACTCAGAGCCGCGATGCAAATTTCAACCCGATAATAGACACAATGGGTCCAATATTCACGGACTATGTCGCCACTAGGTGGTATCGTCCACCCGAGATTATCATCAACAGCAGAATGTAAACTGTTTTTAATGCTGAATTGTGAACTTATTCAAGACAATTTTGTGTATTATTGATTTTAGCTATGACAAGACCATTGACACATGGGCATTCGGGTGCATCTTAGGTAAATATATATTAGTTATGCCGTAATTCATTCTTAATGCTATAGTGTCACAGGTGAAATTCTGCTAAAGAGAGCATTATTTGCTGGAGATTCGGCAAATCATCAGCTAAAGCTTATTCTGAGGACAATTGATCCACCAACAAATCCAGGTATGTACTAATGGTCGATTTTTATATCCATCTTATGGTGATCTAATGGTATCATAGAAATTGAGGACCTATGCAGATTCGCGGACAAGAAGAGCAAAAGTATAGACGTAATTCGAAGTTTAACTTTGACGTCGACAAGAGGGCCATCATTGATGGACATATTCTACAGCTTCGATTGCGTAACAATTGACATAATAGAGAAACTGTTGCGGTTTTCCCCTTCCAGAAGACTTTCAATTGGGGAGCTTCTTGAACACCCATTCTTCAAATGGTAAGACCAATCCACCCCAAACGCTTCATGGCGTGGTGAAACTCATTATTATCACTTCATTTCAGCGAGAGGGATGAGACAAGAGAGTACAGAGCAGCCCGTCGTTTTGCCCCTCCAATTAAGGACACGTTTAGACTGAAAGTGGAAGATTATCGAGGGACCATTTATGATATTATAGATAGCTGGATGAATAAGGAAATGACTGAAAATAATGAATTGTTGTTATAAGCGTAGGGTAGTTTGCTAACATTTTACAACGGTGAATGAAAAATATGGAATACCTAATAACAACTCCAATGATACTAATCTCAGATTCCCCATACACTCTCTAACAGGAACCATTACGCAGTTGGTTCCATAGTTCAGACTGGCGTTTCTAGTGCAAAAAATATTTTTTGGTATTCATCAATTATTGTCAGCATTATCTGTTGATGTGCGTGACTGACTGGCAAACGGAGAGGAGTTAATTCGAGTCGGAATCATGTAATTTACGTTTTATTGCAATCATATTCAATAGCGGCTGCAAAAGTGCATTTGCCAGTTGAAATGCGGTTACCCCTGCAATAGACTGTTGTGGTTAGGATTTCTATCCAATTCATAATTGACTGATCCGAGTGTCATCATCTTAATTCATCGTCAAATATGACCTTCGGAGTTAACTCCGCGCTAATCTTATCTTATCATTTTGTGAAATTATAACTTTTGTATGCCCATACGAACACTGACGGCGATATGGGCCATGAGGTTCGAGCACGAAATCCTTTATTGGTGCACTAAATGTTATTTGCAATGGACTTGTATAGCATAGCATAGCATAATAGTTGCTGCTAGAAGACAATGTCCAAAGTGAGGTGAGTGTGAGGTGATTAGATTATTACGCAATGGATAGAACGTCGTCTCACGATTACTTGGTTGGTGGATCTTCGTCTTCGTTTAATAGGAGAAATTCACGGTTACTCCAACGAAGACGGTTGTTACCACTGTTCGGGGCTGCTGTGATGACTCTAGTCATTCTTATTGTCACAAGAACCAAACCGGGTGAAGAAGATTTTATCCCTGGAGAAGACAAGGGGGCGGTTCCAGCTCAATCCGAACCATTTACTTGTTCCGATCAGTTTTACCCGGATGTCGACACACTGGGTGTATTTCCAACCCTTGGCTTCAATGTGAGTTTTGTGGACAATACAACAAAGATTCACTCAATGTTTGGTTTTTACTAGGACACTTACTTGATGAAGAGATACTACTGGTTCTCTGAAGACTTTGATTTTGAAAAAAGATATTGGGAAAAATTCAAGCCCTTGTTGAATAAAGAAACTGATACAACCACTGATGATGGTGATATTAAAATTCCAAAAGCCCCATTGGTCAAAGTATTTGTTGTTCCTCACTCTCATGATGATGCTGGATGGTTAAAGACGTACCAAGACTATTACGACACACAAGTCAAATTCATGTTGGATAATATAGTTGAGAAGCTGGATAAGTATCGCGACATGACATTTGTACTACGTGATATCGCCTTTCTGGATTTATGGTGGGACCAAGCGTCCACTGCTCAAAAACTTAGACTCAAGTCCTTAGTAAGGGATGAGGGTCGGGTGGAAATTCTCACGGGTGGATGGGTCATGCCGGACGAAGCCACAATGGATCTATACACCATGATTGACCAACTCATTGAGGGACGGCAGTATGTCAAGCAGTACTTGGGGGTAGGAATGGATAAAGCGGGGAAGGTTGGATGGTCTATAGATCCATTTGGTCAAGGATCATTGATGCCTTACATTCTAAAGAAAGCAGGAGTAGAAAATATGGTCATTGGGGTACATTGAGAATATGTGTTTCTTTGGACCACACAAAATATTACTTTTTGTGTCAAAAACAGAGGCTGCATTACGGATGGAAAAAGTATTTGGCAAAGAAAGAATTAATTAATTTCAACTGGGTCCAACGTTGGGACACAGACGGGAGTTATCCTACCACTTGTCACAATTTGGAATACGACTTGTACCTGACGAAACACACCTGCGGACCTAATCCGGATGTGAGTAGCTCAGAGAAATTTTAAAGTAAAACTGAAGGCTCTCATTCACAACTTTCAGATATGCGTACAATTTGACTTCCAAACAGTCAACGGTTGTTTTAACACAGTGACCTTTCTTTGGCTTTATTTGAGTTATCGATTGGATTTCTTTTCCAGGCATGCATCAGGATATTCTGTGGGAAAAGAATAAGATCATCCAATCCAACATAACACTTATGAGCAGACACCTTGTGGACCAGTTGCAACGGACTGCATCTCTAGGAAATACAAACGTGGTTTTATTTCCGGTTGGGAATGACTTTAGTTTTTATCTCGGCACAGGTAATTGCTTGCTTTGACTTCATGATGGTTTTTTGGCAAAGGTAACTCTATGTCTAGAATGGGACGAACAGTACGGCAACTATACGAAACTATTCAACCACATTAATAATAACACTGATGAGTATCAAATGGAAATTGGGTGGGGAACAGTTTCTGGCTTTTTCGATGTAAAACTTTTCGACATAAAACGCTGGAAGGTGTAAAAAGCCGTTGCTCTTTTAGGCAATGCAAGAGAGTAAAGCTGAGAAGGGTATCACATTTCCCACTTTGTCCGGTGACTTTTTTCCGTACAGCGACATTCTAGCAGGACGCCCTGTCTATTGGACCGGCTATTACACCACTAGGTGAAATACCTTACTTTGGAAGCAAACGTTTTTGCAGCTCACCATAAAATACAGAATCATTGTTGACTTCTAGACCATATTGGAAAAGGTTCCACAGGGAAACAAGTGCAGAGCTACGAAGTGCCGAGATTTTATTCACCTTTACCCGCAATCTCGTACAAGGGGATGGAGTTTTCGACATGGTGAAAGCTATAGTCGCATAGATTCTTTGTACATTCCTTCAACAATCTTTTTGTAGAACCTGAGACAAGAGTATCAACATCTTCTTAAAGCCAGGCGGAACTTGGGTCTATTTGCTCACCATGACGGGTACGCTTGAATTGTCCATGAAATGTTCAGGGGTGTCAGAATGTGCATTTCGGGGATTTCCCTCCAGGATCTTAGATCCAAAATTTCCCCCTAAAACAGCTCTACCCATGTAAATTTCCCCGGCCCCCTAGTAAAGTCCCTCAAATTTCCCCGGCCCCCAACTTTTTCAAAAATTTCCACGGCCCCTTCGGGGCCGTGGTTCCAACATTCTGACACCTCTTGAGCTAATTCTTCTAATGCCATTTCAGCTGGGGGCATTTGTTTTGAACACCATTGGGACACTGTGGGCAAATCCGTTGGATGACTTGGCTGCGACATTTGCCCCCCAAAATTTTTCGGGAGTTCCAGACGTAACTGTGCTACGGTTGTTGGTTCAAGTTTTTGGTCACATTCCGGAACAGGCTTTCTCGTTAAGTTCTGTCTCCAAAGGTCAAGCCTGTAGAGAGTTGCAGAGTAAAGGACAAATGAGTAAGTAAATATAAATTAGTCCATACCCTGAAATTGGTATTACGTTTGATTTTGTGTCATTCAGTGTACTCTTGGCTGTACAATGTTCTCCAAACCAAGAAGGATTGTCGAGAGTTGACTTTGGAAACGTTCAAGGCGTTGAATTCGTGGATGAAGATGATTTGTATATTTGAGTGGACCGAACTGTTCTCATATGTGGATTTACTTTGTACATCTGTCGTCAGTTATGTGGATCAGAATGATGGGGATGTGGCGGATATTACAATTGAGATCCTTAGTGGAATCATTGGAGAACCAAGTGCCCACCAGTACCCCACCATCATGCTCAAGATTTTAGATAAAACTATTAGTATTAGAGGATCTATACAGACTATTATGCAGAGGGACGATATGGTAAAAATCCATTCATTTGAACTTGCGATTATTTTACAGCGCTTATTATTTCTAATTTATTGTCTTTACAGGAAATGGCAAGTAGTTTTTACGGAATGTACGTCGCCTTTGCAGACTGTCATTCGAAACTCGTCGTGGACGTGTGTGATCCAGAGTCTACATATTCTTTAACCGAACATAAAAATAGAGAAAATGCATTGCACTTGGTTAAGATACTACTAGAATGCACTGACTACCCTGGAATTTATCCTGTGGACGAGATTGTCAGCAATTTACCCATATCCGTCTGGTATTCTTTGGTGGTAAGTGTTATTAATGAAGCGATTTAACTGAAAGATTTATCTTACTTAGAAATCTCATGTTTGTATATTTTAGGAGGATATCCAGACGTGCCAATCTGAGCGACTGAAATACATTAGAATTATGCAAGTTTTTGAAGAAGTTTACCAAACCCTGGCCAAAATTTTAGTTAAGAAAGCCAAATATCCCCTTGATATGAATGAGTGGAATTCTGAAGAGAAAGAAATGTTTCGCGTGTATCGGCAAGACGTCTGTGATTGCATTACTTACTGCTTCGAACTTCGTGGATGGACAATGCTAAATGAACTCGTTGACTGGGCTGAGGTTCACTTGACTGCTACTGATAATGTAAGGCTGAGGAATGATTGGCAATGATGAGCAATTAACTCTATGACATATTCTTTGTTTGTAGAAACCGGAGGAGGTCGCCGTTCGTTGGCCAGAACTGGAGAGCATATTATTGGCCATAAAAGCTGTTTCTGAAAATATTTCGGACGAAACAGACCCTGTAGTTATATCACCCATGAGTCGTGTTTTTAACGTCATTTACCGAGTTCTAAAGCTAAACAGGGAGAACAAGAACGCACAGGCTAACAACCCAAAACTGTTTCAAGCAGCTATCGAGTGTATCAGTACGTGAAGCATAAAGCCTTGATCAACGGGTCATTTAACTCGTTACTTTTCGCATCTCTTGCAGGTTCGTGCAGTGGAATGTTACACATGTATGATGCTGTGGTCAAAAATATCGTAGGATTCATCCTAGAAGGATTGTTCCAGCCAGAGATCATCACATCAGCCGCACTCGCTATGAAAACTTTGAGTCGAGACTGTACCAAAAATCTATCGGAATTTACGCCTCAGATTCTGACCTCTTGCAAGGTATGCATGCCATCAACGTCTCATCAAAAGTATTAATGTCCATTTCTGGATTTCAGCAAGCACTAGAAAGTGGCAATCTCGCTGCCAATGATTGTAACCGGATAGTTTTTAGTATTGGACGATTCCTACCATATTTGCCTACTGACCAGATAATTACTGCTGTTAATGAAATATTTTCGCCATGCTTGAGGCAGCTGCAGGCACTTGCCATACAGGATGTATGTCAACTTTTACTTGTGTGCTGGAAATAAAACTAATTAATTGTCATTGATATTTACAGCCGAAACCTGAACTGAAGGCTCAACTAATAGGACTATTAAATATATTCAGCACTTTGTGCCTTGCTCTCGACGGATCTTCTTCGGATGATGAAGACGAGGAAGATGAACCCGTTCCCCCTCAGGGAGTTCCTGCAAATAACAACAATTCTAGTCAACCTTTACCAGCAACTGACGCAAACCCTTCTCCGCCGAGACCTCAACCTCTCATCCCAGTAGTAGAACAAATCCTTCCTGTTCTAATCCTTGTGGCGGAGAAATGGGCAAGAGATGAAGAGGCAATTGAATCCTTGTTCTCAATAGTTAAACACACGTTATCTACCATTCACTCATCCAGCATCACCGTTCTGCAATATGCTATGCAATTGGTTCTTATCTCATTCAAATTGAATCCATTGGCGAGTGCAACAAACGTGGCTAAACAGGTATACATGATCCGATTTATTCTTTAAACAGCAATAACAAAAGAGGTTGATTTTTCGATGCAGACGATTTTGATGTTGGGAAAGGAAAACATATCTACTCAACAACAATTTCTTGGAGAGATTCATCTGTCGTGCTCCAACCGGTTGAAGGAATCTAGCGATACGGAGTTTACGGAATCCTACTTGCAGTTTTTGGGGCACCTTTTGAAATATGATTGTGAACTTATCAATGTTTCGGGAATTGCGTTAGATTTTGTGTTTTCGTTGTGTAAGTCGTCTTTTAGTTAAATAACTTACAGTTACAGGATGTTGTTCTTGGAATTATTTGTAGGTATTGAATCGTTGAGTGTCCACGAGATCAGTATGGTCAAAGCGTGCATATACCTTCTGACTATTGCGATTGATAAAGCGCCCCTCCTTCAACCACCTCGCACTGACTTTTTCAGAACTAACGGAGAAAGAATGGTACAGAAAACCGTGTATTCAATTGGTAAGAATGCATTGCTAGCTAAAATTAATGCAATCCGATAAGAATAATTAAATTATTCATGACTCTACAGGATTCGCTGTTCCGCGCTCCCACTGTCAGCATTTTGCTGAGCTCATGGTATCCCTAAACAAGCACTTTCCAGCGGAATGGAGGAAATGGCTCACAGATTGTTTAAGAATAGAAGGCTTCCCGTCACCCCACTTAAACCAAGAGCAGAAGACCAAATTCTACATGAAAGTAACAAAGTGAGTGTGTTTGACCAAAGTTATGCGACTAGTATTTGTAAATGTATGAAATTAAAAGGGAACGAGTCAACAAAAGAGCGGTTCAAGATGCCATCGGGGAATTTGCAGTTGCTGCACGAAATATGTCAGGTTCAGAATATGCAGCCTCAACATCGAAAAGAATATAATCCGAAATCGTTCCTCTGTTCATGCTATTCGCTCGGCCTGTATACGAATGACTGTTCTGAAGTGATGATTGTGTTGATTGTGCAATACGTCTTTCCTAGTTTTCTCTATTTTAAGGGTGTTTGGTAGTTATCATGTGTTTACATTTAAAATGTGATTTGTTCGTGGTAAATTAGCTCACCGATTGTTAACTTTTTGACCCTTATGTCAGGTTAATGTCTTTTCCTATGATTTCATATTTATCATAAATCCTTTATACAGAGTATATTCATTTTTAATGACAGAAGAACTAATAGTAGGATGGTAGCGGAACCCCATGATTTATACGTACAATAAAATTATCTCATAGTACCCGATTTCGATATCTTAAGATTGTTCCTTTTTATGCATGCAATTAGTCCAGCCTCACACATCATCATTCATTCGAGCAAAGAAATCAAGCTCCGAAAAAGTAATTGAATTCATCCTCTTCAGCCTTCTTTTCAAGTTCAGCCTGAGACAAATGAATGACGGCTTTTTTGGGATGAGATCTTGCCAGAAGTGGCCTTCCTTTTCGCCGATGAATGGGTGCAGTTGCTCGCACGAATGCCTTGGACTCCCTTTCTTCCTGTGCCACCTTTCGTTTATTCATCCTGTCCATGCGTTCCATTTCACGGCGTTCTTTATCCAGTTCCCTTGTAATTTGAACCACAACCTCAGGAGGCATGGATTGGATCTCTTGCATCAACTCTTCAAAGTTTTTCTCAATGGAAGTTAGCATCATGATTGGATTAAGATGTTCATCAGAGGCTCCTAAAAATCCCCAATGGTTTTCATACGTTCTTTCTTGGAGAATGTGCATAGGGCATACCAATGGCCGCCTTGTAAACTTTCCCGATGTGCAATTGAAGAAGCCTGTACAATCTTTGTTGCTTTCTTACGTCATAATTCCCCCCAGTGAACATTCTGAACGGATGTGGAAATGTTAGAGTGACTAAATGAACAAAATATAGACACTTACTCAACAAGTTTTGTCAGAGCCTGTGCCCTTTCCTCGTGTGCATCAATATTTTCTTGCATATTGGTGATTCCCTCCCGCAAAAGTCTGCCTTGATGAGTCAATTGTTTCTAAAAATACAAATCGGTTTCACCAATAAAGTTATAAGAACCGTCATAAGGATGTTTTTTGTACCCTTGTATTAATGATTTGGTGCTGAACACGCTCAAGCATCTCTTCAGACGTCTGCGAGTGTTGGACGAGGGACAAATTCGACTCTTCCAAATCCTGGTAGATTTGCAGGAGTTGACTTGGACTTGTGAAACTCAAATCTACAAAGTGTCAAAAGTGTGGGGTAAGACGAGACTTTATAAATAATAATTGGTTCATCTATACTCACTTGCAATTTCACGACGATCGGAATCCTCATCTCCAGGAACTAAATTCAATGACGTTATAAGCTCAGCCTCATTGAAGCCACCGTCATCCTCTGAAATATGAAGAAGGCATAATTGAATAATGGTACATTATCGCACAGTGGGAATCCTCAACAAACCCGGAATTGATGGTCTACGGTACTCTACAACTACATCAAGCTCAGCAGGTACGGTCGTATTACTTTTCCTGGACTTTCTTCTTTTGATGGGGTCTTCAATTTCCTCTGCACCACCTACATCCTCCTCCTCCTCATCCAAACCCCCAGAGGTCAGCATGAGTTCAAACAAACTCTTCTCCTTGCTTCCGACCACTTTGAGTAACCTACTTTTGTTCCTTTGCACCAAGTTTTGTACGATTGCGTCAGGACTGATGACTTCCTCCTCTTCTTCTTCGTCGTCTTCAAATATTGATACTATCGAAGCGACAGGAAGAGGGGGAGAGTCATGATCTTCATCAAAACCGCTTTTCTTTCTATTGTCAACAAGAGTCACGACTTCTGGTTTACTCTTGTCCGCGTCGTGGTCATCTGAAGGGAGGGATAAGGGTTCTTCAGGCAGTCCCAGATGTCCTCGTATCTCCTTATGCATGGCGAGAAGGAACTCTTTACTTCCACTCTCAAGGCCTGGAGCTCCAATCATCCTACGACGATCATTTTCCGCGTATTCTTCGTACACTTTCTTTGCTTTCTCTTCCACCATTTCTTCAGCCTTCCTCAGACTGACACCCTCTTTCAGGAGTTCCATCAGTTCCTCTTTGACTTGTTGTTCACGCTGTAAAAAAAAGAAATGATATGAAGCGTGGGACAAAATGGGGCACAGTGAGACATACGTGTTGGGCCCTGATTTCCTCCTCTTCCTCCTTCTTCATGATTTCCTTTGCTATATTGTCTAAAAATTCCATGTATCCCTTGCACTCTCGTAAATTCTCATTTGTGACTCCAATGTCTGCCTTTACTTTCTCGATTTCGGCTGTGAGATGATCAACTTGGGCAGTTTTCTCGACTTTCTCCTTCAGCATTTGGTCCGCCCTTTATTATGGACTTGTACAGTTGGTGACCTTTCACTTATTTCAACATTATTTATTTACCTGCGACTTGCATCACTAATTTTGTTGTCATTTTGCCTAAGGAATTTTTCAAAGCACTCCTGGGTGAATTCCGTAAGCCATTCGTAGTCCTCAAGACAAGCCTCTTCAAACTTTCTTGTTTGTGCAATCATTGCGAGGGCTATTTTCCTAGCTTTTATGGCTCTCTACAAATGAATTCAAAAGCCAATGTTTAATTTATAAAACCATTTCAAGCATTACTCCTACCCTGAGGTAGTAGACTTCCTTTCTTTGCATAACATACTCTGTCCTTAGCTTCCTCGACACTTTTTGCAGGTTGTTGATGTGCAATCCATTCTGTGCTCTCCATATTACTCGCTTATAGGCTTTTTGCAATTTCTCTATGAATGAACAAAAACACTTTATTATGGTCTGGAAATATGCATGATTTTCATACCTTCCTCCTTCGTTGAGGTAGTGTGGGGCGCCATAACCGCGGCTTTCCTTTCAGCCCACGCTTCCGCATACTTTGCCTTCCTGGCATCTCCGATTGGGGGCAGGATGACCGGGAGCAGCTTCCTTGGGGGGTTCAGGATATCGATCATTTTTAAACTCATACGACGTTGAGCAACTTCTTCTTCCTCCTCCTCCTCTTCTTCCTCTTCTTCTTCTTCCTCTTCCTGTGAGGGCCGAACCTTTTTTTGACATTTGTGTTTCTTGAGAGCTTTTTTTCTTGCAGCCTCGTCCAATTCCTCCTCCTCCTCATCTACTTCTTCTTCCTCTTCCTCCTCCCAATTGTCTTCTTCTTCATCGTCGTCCGAAATGTCGTAGTAGTCCTGAAAATGGTCAAGATAATCTTCATCTTCTGAATGAGAGGGGAGGGAGCGGCGGGCCACCCCTTCTTCGCCAGTACCAGGGAGCTTTGAGTTTGAGGCTACGTCCACATCCGCATCTGCCATCGTTCTTTGTTAGTCAGAATGTTCACAAATTAATAATTTTGAAAGTTTAGTCTCACTCAGGTTATTTCATGATTGTCTGCACAAATTATTGATCAAACATGACAACGGGGAAGATGAGACATGTACGATTCTTGAGCTTGAGAGAAAGTGGTGATAAAATAAAACTAATTTTTCATACCAAATCCATCCTGATTAACAAAATCAGGTCAAAATGGCTTCAAAGAAGGGGAAAGGGAAGGGTGGAGGAAAGGGAAAGTCTAAGAAGGAGAAAAAACCTCCGAAGATGTCCAAAAAAGAGAAAAAGTTAAGGAAAAAGTATGGGTCCCTGCAAGTCGAGGATGAGGACGGAAAGGAGGTGGCGGCCGTCAATCTTAGGCGTGACGAAGTCGAATGGGTTGCTGAAAACCTTTTGGAGGAAGTCAGAGTTCAAAGAGATGAAAGGATCCGATTTCAACTCGAGCGAGACTTTCTCAACGATGTTATGCACACATATTGGAAAAAGTACAAGTGCCTCTTGGTACGTTCAAAGAGCTAATTCATCATGGTTGATTGTCCGACTAAAAAGATGCACTATTTTAGACCGAGCAGGAGAAGAAGGTTGCAGATGTCAATCGCTTGAGTCAGGACGCAGACGATAATAAAACCATCAAAGCTATTGAGGTGGGGTGACCTGAGACAAACATAGAACAAGTAATGAAGTTTCCTATAGTTCAACTTTGTGAACATTTTAGGGTAAACATTTCCGGTACGAAGCACAAATCAACTGTACTGCAATGGACGTTAGGGATGAGCTTCGGCGACAGAAGGTACAGATTGCTTTATTTTGGTGTCACTTTCTATTCCACTTTCTATTCGTAGTTGAATGAGATGATTGAGCAACAATGGCAAGATTTGGCATTGGAACTGGAACAAGCTAATGACCTGATGGCGAGAAATGCACAGAAATACAGACAACAGATTAGCGAGACTCGGTGTGTGGTTTGTAAAAATTAAATGTCGGAGGGAAATCTATTCTGACATTGATTTTCAATTCAGGGACCAACTGGACGATTTACAAAAGTATATCGATGAAAATTCCGGTCAGTACAACCAGTTTGTTGACCAACTGAATAAGGAAATGGAGAATTCCAAAAAACTGTTTCATCTTGTCCGAAGAATGGAAATGCAAATTGTAATTACTCAACTTAAGCTTATGAAATTTACTATGTAATCCTTTCTCATCCCAATCCCATAATTTGCAGAAAGAAGAACGCTGGAGTGAATTTATTTGGAAACTGACCAGAAATTTTGAAAAGCAATTCAATGACATCAAGAACTATTACAATGACGCTACTCACAGTAACTTATCCTTCATCCTTACCCTTCAGGATTGGATGAATGATTCGATTGGCAATAAAAGTGTCGTATGTCTGCACCCAGTGGTCAATTACTTGGTCAATGTGGTAACTTGCATTTCTTTTGTAGTTACAAAGTCAAGTGATGGAATATGAGTACCTCATGGCAGACGCTCACGAAAAAATGCCAACTTTGAAAGCCGAATATACACAACATCGAGTCAAGGTATTTATACACAAAATTATATGAACTTATCTAAAGCACATTGATTTCAAACAAACAGCATGACTTCATTCTGCGAACAAAGCAAGCCATCAATACCACAAAAAAAGAAATGGCAATTTTGTTTGTAGACGTCAAAAGACAAAAGTGGGAGTATCGAGAACTGTATGGCAAATTCAATGATCTGACTGCTCGAAGAAACAATTTAAGACTCAAGTATGTTCAGACATTGCTTTTTAGAACGAGGTTCATTCAGTCAACTATGTTTTTCCAATAGTGTTGATTCGTTAATTCAAAAAGTCCTTGAGGGCTATGATTACCGATTCAATCTTCCAAAGATGGAGCAAACTACTGAAAATGTTTGCCTCAAGTACGATTTGGAGAAGACCAGATTACAAAGTCATTTCAAGTCGATGGAATCCTATCTCGCGACGACTCGGCCCTACAAAGCAGTCGTGGATAAGAAGGACGATCTGTTGGAAAGAAGGAGGCTGAGGGTATTTTTGTAAAAGCTTCAATCTTCCTCATGCATGTCTCACCTTCCCCTTCCAGGCAATGAGAATTTCCAAACAGTCGGAGGATTTGCGATGCTCTATGGAAGCCAGGCTTCACGCTGTCGGTTTGAAGAAGAGATACGCAGTCAAGCCCAACTTTGCTTTCGGGAAGTCTAACAGACTGGATTATAGACCTGCGAACCTTGTCGCCAAAAGGTGCTACCCACCCCCTAAACCCTTCGTACCGAAGGAGTGGTGCCCTCCACCAGACTACCTGACTGAAATCAAAGTTTGTCAAACTGACTCGGTGAAAGCGTTTTTGGCATGGAAAAAGGCTCAGAAGAAACAAGAACATCAGGAGCGTCACCAACATCAGCAGCAAGAATCCCAACCCCAAGAAGCTCCTGCAAGAGGGTCGAAGGAAGGGACCAAAGAGCCGCAGCCACAGCCACACATTCAAACCACAGCTAAATAAGACAATCACTTGAGGAGGACGGTTGATAAAAATAGATAGTTTGTAGCAAAAAACAATCAACGCCACTTAAAAAACCAGACACTTAAAAAATGTGTGATATTGTGGAGACTTAAAGGTTTGTGAGGTCGACCCAAGGAAGAAAAAAATTATACATCTCTTGAATTGCATAATTGTCTATTTGAAGTGCTTTCTTGATACAAAAAAAACCGGTTTGACCATTCCTTCTCAACAAACTGCATGGAGGCAGGCGTCAT
>JAQIWU010001021.1:0-19322 GCA_034696445.1 Isotomiella minor | reverse complement strand
CCAGTGGTACAAGGGAGCTGTAAGGTCAACCATGGCTAGCAGCAGTAGCAGCACTCCTACTCATCCAAGTGGGAGCAGCACCCCTGGTCATGATGAATTGACAGACTATCAGGTACCATATCATTTGAGCCACAAAAATATTGAACTCCTTTTAAAAATTCCCTTTCGAATCCTATCTTATCTTATAGAGCAGTGAAGGCCACCAGACCGAAGATGAAACTGAGGCTTCGAGTGACTCTAGGAAAAGACTCTTTTCCAAAGAACTGCGTCACATGCTCTATGGATTGGGGGACGACCAGAACCCTTACACGGAGAGCGTGGACTTCTTGGAGGACTTGGTCGTGGAGTACATTGTAGAGACGGTAAAGACACGTTGTCGTTGTTCTCCATCTTTTCCGTTGTGCTCATCATGAACTCATTTATGCAGACGCAACGGGCAATGGACATCGGGAAGACTGGGAAGGTTCAGGTGGAGGACGTTCTCCACCTAACTCGTAAGGATCCTAGGAAGTACGCCCGTGTCAAGGACTTGCTCACCATGAATGAAGAACTGAAGAAGGCGAGAAAGGCCTTTGATGAGGTCAAGTATGCCGGCGTCTCATAAAATAATGTTGCATTTGTTTTACTTGTTTGTTTGTGAACTGTACGAGTTTCCTTTTCAATTTGTAATTAATTATTGTCTGTAGCATGAATCTTAAGTGCAATACACGTTGGAAGTAATAAATATCAAGTCAAGTTTTATCAAATGCTGCCAGACCAGAGGACACAAAAAACAAAAGTCGCTACTGACGAGTATACCTAGTTTACTCTATTCAGACATTTATTAGCTTAGTTCCATTGTAATAACCTACAGATAACATTCACTTGCGTCGACCAGTATTAATCCATGACTTATTGCCACCTTTTATTCTCTACGATTAGTAAATGCAACTCGGACTTGCAACTTAACAATTTAGGGTGACAGAATATATATTTGCTCGGTTCGGTTTGAACGAACGGTTTGGCTTTCTTAATTTAAAGACGACGGTATTTATGTACATTGCGATCTAAGGATTCCTAGCTTGGTTGATATTATCTTATCATCTACGTCTTATCATATAGAATTGTCATATCATTTGTTTTTGTTGCGGACATGTCTTGTTCCAACCACAGATTTAAAAAGGTCGTAGATACGCCCACGCCACGTTATTTTTAATTTTTTTGACCTTTTTAAATCTGTGGTTCCAACCTAAAGTCTAATGTCACAGCCATAAATAATGTACCAAACCTTCTAGGAAGTGGGGTTTGTGGATGACGACACAATGGAAATCTTCTCCCTAGCAAGCTTCCCAGCTTTCTTCGCCCCTTCCATCAGCTTTTCCTTCGTCTCATCAAATGTAGGAACGGTGACTAGTTGTGGCACTGACATTGGTGTACTTATCATCGCGTTGTACTGTGGGTACAGAATGCTGAGGACGTGCGTAAACCCTGCTGCAGCCCTGGTGGCATTGTTCTTAAACCTTTCCATGCCAAAAGCTTCCAGGGGCCTTCTAAATCCGTACATTTGCGAGTCAATCCAAGCCATTCGCTTCGCCACCGTCTGACCAGGGTGGTCAGGGTCAGGGGTGTAGGTGACCTTTTCTGTCACGCTCTGCACAAAGAAGAAAGATTAGAATTAGGAGCCTTAATCGCGTAAGAAAAGCCTTTACTGACCATAATTCTGCTCATTCCTATGTTTCTCGTGTACGTTGTCAACTTCTTCGACTTGGGGTCCACTCGGGACTCCTCCACAATGGCGACGACGGGGGTCTTCACAAACCGTTCCCCCCACTTGGGCACCCTGTTCGTCTTCGTCATGATTCGTCTTGAGAAGAGGACACCTCCGGAAAGCTCCCTCTTCAGGGTGTCCTCCGACAGAACGTGGGAACTGCAAAAGATATACGGTCAAGTCTTGTCTTTAGAGACACACAAAAAAAGTCCTTACCTTTCTGGATTGGGGTACCTTTTCCAGTACGCACATGCCAGTTGTTCCCAAGAAAATGGAAATGTGGAACTGCTCTCGTAATACTTTCCCATGATTATGTTTATAGAATGTGAAAGGTTGGTCCCTCTGATGATCAGAGAATTGTATTGTTTTAATTTTTCTAGTGGAAGTACATTTTTATGTTTATTTATCAATCATCTGCTGGAATTTGCACTCGTTCTCTCTGCTGACTGACTTGTTTACGACTGAAGTGGGCAAGCTCAAGGTTTGCGTCTCAGGTTTCCCAATGTCAACTGTTATAGACTATCAAAACTTGTGAATTGATGCTAATGGATAAAATTAGAATATGGGGTCAATGAAAAGGGGTTACAAAGACAGTCATGTACGTAAGAAACCCTTCTTTATTTCTGTCCAGTTCACACTTGCGATATACAATGGGTCATAAAGGTCTGTTGTTGCCTGCTGTGTGTTTAATACAGCCGTTGGGCTGGACCCATTGAGGACTTCATGTGAAGGGATCGAACGTTCTGCCAATGCTTTTTCAACAACGACACCAAGAAATTGATAGACAGATGGACGTTGGAAGCTAATTCTTCAGGAGACATGTCCACATGCCCGACAGCAACAGATAGACACAAGACCTGTAATTTAAATGAAGGGTGATGAGTAATGATTTATGACTTTGTTCATAAGAGAGATGGGACAAACCTTCTTCATTTGGAATTTAATCGTAGATTTAACTTCCTCCACCTTCACAAGCATGTTCTCCTGATGAGTCAAGAGACCAGGGAACTTCCCTGCCTTGTTCAACCCTGGTCCCAAGAGACGTGGGATTTGCTTGATGAGCGACTCACTCGCCAAAAACGCGTCGTACTTCTTGGCTGTACACAAAACAAAGACAAACAATAAGAGACATCCTAGCCAATTGAAAAAATAAATGTCCTCCACCCACCTAATTTCTTCACCAACTTCTTATTCTTATTCAGCTTCTTCAAAGCCTCAGCATCCATGCAGGGGACGTTGTTCGCCTCCGCCTCATCGCAATGTTGCTGATCCCCAAGAATGCACACACTCATCTTGGGTCGAGGGACGGTCTTCAACCTAAAGGGTCATCAAAATAAGCACAAAAAAATTAACATTCCTGTCATCACTTGCTTCACGACGAGCAAATCATTACCTGACAGTTCCACTGAACCGCTTGTCCTTTTGAGGGTCATAGTTCTTGAGTCCGATCTGCAATTCCACGGTCTCCAGAAACTTTCGCTTCTTGTCCGTCTTGGAACCTTGCAAGACGGCGTTGACACACTCGAACAAGTACTCCTTGGATATCTTCCCACTGCGTGCAAAGAAAGAAAGAGGGAGGAATTAGATAAGGTCTCAGGACACTAGTGGCTTCTCCATCATCCTTAGGCCAAGGACTTACCTCATTTTTAGACTTCCGTCGTCACAAAGACAAGAAGATAACTTGAAACTTTGTAAACCACTGTATGTTCGTCAGCCGATGATATTGCGGTGAGGATGAGCAGCATGCATGTGTGTAGGAATATTCGTGTTTTGGCACCTTCGTGTAAAAACGTAGTGCTGTCATCAGCCCACAGAGGCCAGATGGAGGCTGGGAATCAACTTTGTATTTGGGGCAGTGTGAGAAGCTTATCAGTTCATTTCATTCATGATTTATGTCATCGACCTTATCAATTAACCAAATAAAACACACCTACTGTGGTTTCTCATCTAAATCATCCAGTATCCCTTTACACGACTGAAGACCTAGTTTGATGAGTGCCTTGGGGGGAATTAGTATTTTTCCATCTGGACACTCTGTCTGTGAGGTGTCCCAAACAAGGAAGAGGAATGTCCACATGCAACACATCCCAGAGATTAGAATTTACTATAAGCATTTGAAACCATTTTCTATCTAAACCTACTTTAATGAATTTAATCCCAAGTATTAGACTCAGGGAACCCTTCATGTCGTTCAAGTCAACAATGACAAATAGGGCACAGTTCGTGAATGATACTTCATCAACCTACATGAACCCAGATCAAGACTGAGATGCATTCATGCAATTCACTATACTTTTTAAAAAGTAAATTGAATTCTGAAAGGACAAAAATTCAAATTGATCAGAAATTAAAGTTGGATGCAAGTATCAAAATTAAAGTCCCAATAGTAATGAAATACAACTAAATTCTTTGGAAGAAGGACAATTAATTGAATGCTTTAGAAAGTCCTAGTTTACCTAAATGTCTAGAAGACTCGAATTGATTTTCAAATGCAAACAAACATAAAAACACAATCAGTCATTTTCAAGAAATTAAAAAGCAAATTCATTTTTCATAGACTTGAACGTTGAGAGAAGCTGTGGGTCTTCTGGAGTGGAGGTACACGTCGTGGCCTCTGTGTGGCCCGAGTGTAGTGCATCCACTGAGCGAGTGCGAGGTTGAGTCGGGCTGTTGCCACCCGAACATTCCATCCGTCTGCCCCACACCTAATCTTGCACCGCCTCAGATCGATTCCAAACACACAACCTACAAAAATATTTTGGTAAAAATTAATTATTACTACGTCCTCAACTATTTTTTCTGCAATTAAAACCCTGTCCCTCTGCTGTCTTTTTAGATTCCAAAGCCTGCAGGGACTTTTTGGGACTTCAGTGGATTTTTCAGTTTTGGAGGCAAAAAAAAGTAAACAGAAAGACTTTATATGGACATCCCTCACGAGGAGGAGGACGATGATGAGTTGGGGGAGGTAGTACCCACTCAGACCGTCGTCGTGGTGGATCCCTCTGCCCTTGAGGACCAGCTGATTTTCTCAGAAGAGCAGTTAGCAGAGTCGTTAGCAGGAGGGTCTCATCATATCATTGAGACGCATGATGGGGAGGAAATTGACGCGAGTCAGCTCCATCACCATCATGTCCTGGCTCAGGTGGTGGATGAACATGGGGGGAGTCCGAGGCTTGTGGTTATCCCAAGGGATCAGATGCAGGAGTTGCAAGGGACGGATGGGATGGGGAATCTTACGAGGGTGGTCCAGATGGTGCCTGTGACGTCTGCGGGACTCCATGTTGTCAATACTGATGGACATTTGACCGGGGTTACGGTCCATCAGCTTGGCCTTCACCACCACCATGTCCATCATCATCATGAGGAGGAGGAGGAGGAGGAGGACGCGTCGTTGATGGACACGACGGAGGACGATGAGGGTCAGATGTTGGAAACCATCACGGAAGAAGGGGAGGAGGTTCACATCTCTGGGGATATTGGCGATATCCCTGAAGGAGCCTTGATTGGAGTTGGAGACGGTCTAGAAGAACATGAGCAACACGAACAGAAAATTCATCATTTTGAGGTAGTGGAGGTAGAGGAAATGCCCCCGCCACCACCCCCACCTCCTGAAGAAGTGGTAGAGGAGGAACAAGAAGAAGAAGAGATAGAACCACCTTGTCAATGTCCCACTTGTCTTGAAAATGCTGATGAAGAAGGTCATTTTAAAGGATTGGATCCAGCCAAGAATAAGTGCGTAGTGTGTTACATCACGATGCATGCACCGGAACATCTCATAAAACGACCCCAAGCTCCTTCACAGCCATCTGCGACAAGTGAGGGTGCCTCGGAAGAGAGCAACCTCCCCCTTCAGTCACAAGATACCCAAAGAATCGTCACTGGTGAGGAAATTGAGCAGATGGAAACTCAACTTATGGAAACACCAACAGAGCAAATTGAACTTGATACAAAAAGCAAAGAAACAGACCAGAGTGACGTAGACGTTACTGTTGAAGCAGACCCCTCAAAGAGTGTCAAGTCAGACGTGGGAGAACATGATGATGCCACCGCACCTGAAACTATGGACCAGTCGTTCATGTCAGAAAAGGAATCTCAAGACCATGATTATTCAGAAGAAGATCCTCGACTAAATTTGGATCTACTGTTTCAAATACTAAACTGCTCCGCTGATGACTTGGACCAAGACGTTGATGCACTGCTAAACTACATCCCACTATGTGAACCATGTCATGCCCTTGTGACGGACACAGCCGTAATTTTCCGAGAAATTCAAAAGCTGCAAACCACACTTGGGACTTTGAGAGAAAACGTCAAGGAACATGTGTCACGAAGTTTTGAGGCCAACTTCTGTAAAAGGAAGAAGGAAACAGAAGAGATTTTGGGGGTAGCGGGTCAGGTTGATGCCCTGCGAAGGGCTATCCTTGGAGGTATGTGATTTAATCATTATCTTGTTTTCTTCGTTCGTAATTGTGCAAATTGTGCGCCTTATAATGTATAATGTTTTTGTCTTTTTCATTGGCAGAAGATTGTCCAGCCATTGCTCGACTTTTGAACTACAAAAAGAAAGGACGAAGGGGCCGCAGACCAGTTGGTCGAAGGAAGACAGTAATAAATCGAGCTGCACTTTACCCTCACGTTACAATAGACACAAACAAGGCTAAAAAGGGGAAAGCGGTTAAGCAAGAGTTACTATCAGACGGCGAATTTGCCGAAGAAGAGGAGGAGGAGGAACACGAAGTGATTCAAACTCACTCTGGAAGAAGAGTTAAGAAACCCAACTACAAGAAGTGGTTTTTGATTGACGATGACGAAGACGACTCGCCTAAAGCGAAGACAGTTGCGTCCTCAGTTGTTAAACGGGAGTCTGTCGAGGAGGGCGGTGATGGTGATGGTGATAATCCTCCATCGTCTCCTAAAAGTGAAGGCGATTGGTCTCCAGGTATGTTTCTCTTTTCATTTTGAAGTTACCAATATGTACTGAAAGCATGTTTCTTACAACACACAGGTCACAGTGATGAAGACTTTCAAGAGGAAGAAGAGTCTGAAAGTAGCTCAGAGGACTCTGACCTGGGAAATTCAGACGAGGAAAATGATTTAGATGCCGATGACGAAGACTACACTGACAGTTCTCCATCTAAAAAGCGACGAAGGCCAAGCAGCAATGCTAACAGACTTCCCTGTGTTGAGTGTACCCGCACGTTTACCGATGAAGACAAAAGAGAGAGACATTATCAGAGATATCATGTCCCGGGAGGACGTGGAAAAAGACGAAGGAAGGGACGAGGTAATTGAAAAGAAAAGTTGAAGCAGTATGGCAATCAAAATAATTATATGATTTCTTTCTATATAGGAGGTTCGTTCCGAAGTCACACATGCGAGCATTGCGAAAAAGAATTTAAACGCCCCAATTTATTGAAGAGGCATATGGAAAAAGATCATGGAATTTTTCCAGACGATGGGGAATCAGCAGGTAAAGATACTTTCACATACATACATACCATTCAAGTATGTTAGCTGGTCAGAGTAATCAGTAATCTATTAAACTTTTATCTTGTTCTACAGACAAAAAGAAACACGTCTGCGAGTTTTGTGGTCAAAAGTATCGAAACGGGAGTGAATTAAGGGTTCATGTAAGATTGCATACCGGAGAAACTCCTTTCAAATGTGACCACTGTGACCAGAGTTTCGTCAGCGCTTTGAAACGGGAAACACACATCGAACAATGTCATTATCAAGTTCCTCCCCTCAAGTGTGAATTTTGCGATAGAGCATTCTTCCGACAACATCGACTTCGCATTCATAGAATCACGCATACTGGGGAGAGAGCTTATCTTTGTGAAATCTGCAGTCAAGCGTTTTCCCATCCCACTTACCTGAAATACCACCAAGGTCAACATGCGGAGTTGAACATGGAGTCGTACAAATGTAAAGAATGCGGTAAACAATTCGCCAACCCTACCAACTTGAAACTACACGTCAAAACAGTCCATTTGAAGGAGTTCCGGTTTAGTTGCGAAGTTTGCGGAATGGGATTTACGCACATGAGCCACAAAAGAATACATATGAGAGGTCACACTGGAGAAAGGCCCTACAAGTGTGAAATCTGTGGAGAATCCTTCCGTTACAAGGACAGATTAAGGATTCACCTTCGGGGACACACCGGGGAAAGGCCCTTCGTCTGCGATGTTTGTAAGAAAGGTTTTGCGAGTAGATCAAAACTCAAGCGTCATGAAAAGATCCACGAGAAGAGTATGGGAGCCAGGTCTGAGCAAGAATCAGCAGAACCTCAACGAGCTATGCGATACAGTTGCGAAGACTGCGGAAAAGCTTTTGCTGAGCCTCAGCATTTGAGTGCACACAAGCGTTATTGTCAACGTAAAGTTTTCACGGTGAAAGAAGAGAAACCAAAGATAGTGAAGTCCACAGGGCCTAAGATCAAAGCTGTTTCAACGTCAGCTCCCATCACGGTAACCGTAACTGCTCCACCTCAAGCAGTGGTGGTACCAGGAGGGACGGCTACAGTTCAGAAAATACAAATCGAACATATTCCAGTGAGCGCTATTCAAACACAGCAAGGAATGTTGGTTCCAGTAACTTACACGTACCCAGTAACCTACGGCTATGAAGTAACTACACAAGAATTTGAACAGCCCACTACGAGTGTGAACGTTCGACAGTATCCTTACAACTAATTTTGAATTATTACTTCTAGGAACTTTTTTCTTTTTTAAAGAGGCATTTTGACTTCTCAGAATGAGTAACTTGTTACTTTGATCCAAAGAAAAGGCCAAAGTGTCCTACGTTTATGTATCTCTCATAGATTTATCTAGAAGAATAATTTAGTTTAATAATCATAATCATTGACGATTCTGTAAATGAACGACTGAGTCCCGAAGACAATTTTGTCCGAACAGCACCCTGTTCAAGATATCTTTAGTAAAGTTTTGACAGTTTTGAGCAATATTAATTGTTTTTATGTATGTAGTTGTAAGTTATAGAATAGCAGATTTGACGTTCTTTAGAATCATAACACATTTTTTCAAAGACCGTGATGTTTATTGTAGATTCCTTGTTCATCTGTTAAAAATTAAAATTCGTTTCGCGAATAAGACTTTGTTTTTTATACGTGCGTCTCTGAACATCGTGTATTACACCACACCACGTCTTAATTTATCAATAGTTTGGCAGTAATATCATGACGAATGTCAATATAAACTGGATCATAAGAGAGCTCAAAATCACACACCTGAAAAAATTTCTGAGAAATTTAGAATTTGTGGAATACGTCTTTCCTCAGTACAATTGCACCAACCGACCAATTGCCCTCGTATTCTCGCTGCTTCGAAACTTGCGTCAATACCACAATTGATGATGCTGACCTTATTGACTACGTTCATTCCATCAGGTCGGATCTATCGATGTTGTAATGCAGTATAAATCCTCCGAGAAACAATGAATAATTCATTCGGATTTTTATCATGGAAGGCATCTTGGAAAGTACTTTTGGTTTATAGAAGTTGAAGTTCATTTAATATCAACCTTCCTCTGAACAAGGGTCTGTTTTGTATTTTTGTACCTTCTAATCAATCCGAGACCAATAAAATTCAAAACTGATTGATTTACTACAAGGGACCAAGGACAAGGTTGCATTTAAGGCACGCCACGTCTATCTGCAAACCCTTTTGCTTTTTGTTGCAAAGGTGAGACAAGGCCGATGAGGACACCATTGATTTATTTGATTGGGACGAAGAAAGAAGGTAGGTATCTAGTTGTGCACACTGACACAGTTTGAATTTTCTTTTTGAGTTTCTGGCCTAATTTTAATTTGAAAAAAATATCGAGTTAGAAAATTGATTGAAATGGAACTAAGTTGGGATAAAATGTTGGGAAAACTACACGCCTACATGCTTCACCCAGTTGGAGACATGTTTGGTCAACTTGAGACGAATGCATTTTTCGCTCTTGGGAAGGTATTCTTTGTAGCAATTTCCATTGCTATTTTGACCTACCTGATTTGGAAGTTGTTCTACCAGCCCTTTAACCTGTTCCGGGTAAGAATTACAGAATAACATTTCAAGTAAACTGCATAACTAATGTTTGCTACGCAGGACTTCACGGAACTTGGTTTTGAAGATGCAGATGACAAATTCGGAAATGGAAGCAACCTCGCAAAGAAAAAGGCAATCAACGAAATGAGGGAAAGAAGGAAGCTGGGGGACTTGCCTCCCCCTTACCCCAATGCATGGTATGCTGTCTTGGAGTCTGACGATCTGAAAAAGGGTCAAACCCGTGAAGTATACGCTCTGGGTAGGTTGAATGGGGGAAAGTTGAGACAAAGACAATAGAAATGTATGAGACATTTCATCACAGGAATGAATTTGGTGGCTTGGAGAGGAATTAGTGGAACGTCCTATCTTGCCGATGCCTACTGCCCTCATCTTGGAGCACATCTTGGCGTGGGTGGAACGGTCAGGGGGGAATGTGTCGAGTGTCCATTTCACAGTTGGTCATTTGATGGTGCACGTGATGGGAAATTAGCTTGTATTCCATACGCAGAAAAGGGTATTACATAATTCATTCACTTGTATAATTTTATTCAACCAAATATGAATCCTGGATATTTCTTAGAGCCAGACTTTGTGAGTATAAAAATGTGGAAGACAATGGAAACGAATGGGTTCATCTTTATGTGGTTTCATGCGGAAAATGAAGAGCCCACTTGGTATCCAGATGAAATCCCAGAGATTAACGAGAAGACTTGGTCGTACAGGGGCCGATCGGAATTACAAGTAGCCTGTCATGTACAGGTATGGTATACCCTTTTTAAAAGGAACCCAGGGGCAAGTTGACACAAGCGTTGTTTTACCTTTCATAATAGGAGATTCCTGAAAACGGGGCTGATGTTGCTCATCTTAATGTTTTGCACTCGGATTTAATGCTATTGGGAGACAACCCTAAAAGGTCCTTCATGACCAATATCATTAAACACGTGTGGTCTGCCAAATGGAAGGCCAATACAGATCCAGATCGGGGCCATGAAGCACTCTTGGATGTGACGCACTACATTCGGCTTTTCGACAAGATACCGTTCTTTCAAATTGAGGTCGATGTGCATCAGACGGGACCAGGGATTGTCATCCTCAACTTTAATACAACTTTCGGAAAAGGCGTCTTTGTACAAACAGTGACTCCTATCGAACCACTCTTGCAGCGTGTCATACATCGTTTCTACACGTCTTCAGGAATCATCCATCCTTTGGCCAAGTTTATTCTTCAAGGGGAATCGAATCAGGTAGCAACTCTAGTTGTTAAAGATTTCAAGCCTGACAAAGAACTTAATTTCAGGTTGCGAGAGACATTCGTATTTGGAATCGGAAATGCTTTCTCAGCAAACCTGTACTCACACGAGAAGACCAAACCATAAAAGCATACAGAAGATGGTTTGCTCAATTTTATTCTCAGAATCCAAATCAAAAGGAGAAAAGTGACAAGAATGCAAATAAATTGACTTTGGACTTCTGAAGACTATGCCAGTCAGGATGTTAGAGTATTGATTGTGAATGCTATAAGAGCACAATTGAAAGGAGGAAAGTAATTTGTTTGCTAATTCAAATTTATTTTAAAATCAATAGCTTATTGGCCGGGTCATACCTTTAATACCTTATCGGGGGTAATAATTTACATAAAAAATAATGAAAATCAAATAACACAGTTCGTCACATTTTGAAAAACAAAACAAAAACAAAAACAAGTTAGACTATTCGGTCACAAGACTATAAGACTATGCTAAACTGCTAGACTACAATACATATCTTTAGGTATTCGATATTCGATTCAAGTTCAAAAAGTCTTCCTTAACTATATAGGTACCCTAATCGCACAGTAGGGTGGCGTCGTTGATATTTTGAGTCACGTATTTTAAATGGTTAACGTCCAAATAAACGAGTTGCGACTTTTCTCCTACGTTTTGAACGTCATTTAAACATATTTACGAAGAAGCGTTGACAGAAACAATTAGCGAAAGTATCGGCAAAATTCTTTGATGGTCCTTGACAATTCTTTTGCGCTGGACGCCCTAGTGTAACAACATCAGCAATTAAAATCATCAATCATCTCTTCCACATATTTCAGTCTTACCTCATCACTTGTTTCTGAAAGGTTTGCAGCTGCTCCAAAGTTGCGGTTTGACTTCCAACGGGTGTTTGGCTTGGAAGTTGTCTGAGGGCTTCTTCAACCCACTTTGCAAAATCCTAGACATACGACAATTAGCTACCACGTAATGAGAGAGATAGGCATGTGTTGTCCTACCTGTTGCATCACCTCTTTCATTTCGTACATTAACTCCGCAACGTCAGTTATCGTATAGCTCGGTAGAGTGTATATTACGCCATGTATTAGCATACAAACCAAATGCTGTCCCATATTCCCAAGAATGGTCTTTACCGTCGCCGAACGGTCATAATAATCGATTGAGTCTTTCTGACGCCGAGCTGCATGAACCAAGTCGTGGAGGAATTTCATCACCGAAACATTCGCTTCTCTATGGTCTAATTGGGTTCCGTGGATTGCGCATTGGACAATGGGCCCGATGATGTCACTTCTAAGAAGAGGTAAAGGACAACGCTGAAGGAATCTAAACGACAAGACAAACCATTCAATTGGGCTATTACTGGAGTTGAAGTTGAAGAGGAAATCTTACCTTGCACACAATCTAAAAAAATCATCCACTGTATCAGGATGATTCCTAAATCCAGAGGGGCCATCCAACAACGTAAAAGTAGATTGCATAACCTGCATTAACATTTGCAGGAGGCCGTCTACACATTGAGCGTCAGTACCATATTCATCCACCAATATGGATCCCAGGTACAGCAAGCAACTATGATGATGAGTATTATAAATAGTAACAAGCTGAAATGAATAAGAATAAATATTCAGTTGAAATGTTAGTAGAAAAAACTTGAAAATGTGTTTAGGTCTTAAGAACCTTAAAAACAAGGGGCGACAAAAATGGATGGGAATGTTTTCCGACACATCGTACGGCATATCTTAGACATCGACACACACGCTCCATTGTTCTGGGATCTGCCTGGTATTTATCGAAAGTTTTGGACAGTACTGGCCATAAATCTTGGCAAATAGCAGTGGAACAAGGATGCTCGTCATTTGATGCACCTTTCTCTTGTACTGATGAGTTCCGAAACAATGCGGATAGCCTGTCGACCCAAAATACTGGATCAGATTTTGTTCCTTTCGCATAAGGGGCATCACTCTGGAATAGAGGAATATGTCAAAAAACTATGAAGAAGGCAACCTTAATGAAGGACCAACCTCACAAAGCTGATTTAATGGATCAATTTGTGCCCAACAAATCTGTCTGATAATCGCTGATAACTGGTCACGGGGAAGAATCCCAATAACATGTCCGACTCCTACGTAATAATATACAGACAATTAGAATTGAGAACCGTAAATATATTGAGAATTCATGCGCTACGAACGAACCTTTCAACAAACCAACGACTGCTTCGTTACAAACGTTGTGCCGATCCATTTCGGCCACAATTCGTAAAAGATTCTCCATGTACTTTGCTGCGATATGCTCAGCACATTGTTGGCAGATGCTCTGAAAAATATGCACTTTTTGATAAATCAGAATAGAATTAAAATGCAAGAGAAAAGCAGATACCTGTAAGGCCGTTGCAGCTGCATTGCAGCAAATTGTATCGGGCAGATAAGCTACTAATATGTTTAACGCCCTCTCTAGATTCCCATCGGGGTGTCTATTCAGCCAACCTGCCATTCCTCCGATTAATCGGATTGAAGACATCTTGAGGCAAATGTGACGCCAGTCACTGCACGATAAAATCGTATGCATGAGGGATTCAATTACACTCGACTCAAGTCTGTGAGTATGACAAAAGATAAGAAATGGCGTCCTGTAAAATTATTATTAAGAACTTACGTCTCAACAGCCCTGCTCATGTGGTATAGAAGAAAAAGTGCGGATTCCTTAACCTCCCAACTTTGCTCATTGATAAAAAATCGTGCTAATTCTTCAAAAGCACTCGCAGCTCCTGTCACGAACAAAATGTCTTCAACAATTTCCGCTGCCTTTCTCCGGAATTCATAAAACTCATCCGAAGATGTCAATGGACCCTCCTATAAACAGAAGTAATGGGTAGGAGATGTGGGAGAACTAACATAAACCATTACGAGTATACGACACTTACATGATCAGGTTCAATACAACAGTGCTTAAATAACGCAACCAACAGTCGTTGAGAGTATCCCCTGAATATAGCGTTGAGCATATCGTCATGTGCATGATACAGGTCTTCTGTGAGACGATACCAAAAGCCAAATGTGTTTTCCGCAACCTGGATTTGTATGTAAAGGCGAAATTATGCAATTCACTTTCAAATGAAATATACGAATCTTATTTTCAAATTCCTACTTCATAATCGTGATGATCAAGACAGTCCAAAATCCTCTCAATAATGACAATGGAATAGTGAGGTTCCCTTGAGCTCCTTAGCATGTAGGGCACCATATTTTCGCCATACTCAGTAAAAATCCGACAGTAGTTTAAAACTCTGGAAGTAATAATTTTCCCAGTTAATTGATGACCAAATTGTATTAAAAGTAAAATCATAATTACTTGTCCACGTCTTCTTCTGCAACTGCGTATGCGTAAGCATCAGAAAACCCAAGAAAAGAGGTATGAAGTGTCAACTGCAATGACTGCAGTTCATTTGCGTTATTATTGGATTGGGAATCAATGTCCGCTACGATTTCTGCCACAGCACGGACAGCGTCCGTTGCTGCTGTATGCAACTTCGGCGAACACTAAGAAGGAATCCAAACAACAATCATTTTAACGTCCTTTTTACATAAATCTGATTTGATTGTAACCTCACCTTCCCATCTCGTAAAGTAGCAATCACAAAATTTAATACTTCAACGGCTACCGTGTCTCTTGAGGTAAAAAAGCAGTCGGGATTTATAAGTACCCAAGAGCCAAAACACTTGACTATTGCTACTAAACAAGTATCTACAGGGATCACATTTAAATGTGCTGGTGTACTCAGACACCCCGTCAAGGACTGTTTGAGGAAGGCTAAAACTGTTCCTGCGACAGACTCCAATTGCTGCGTGACTTGGTGCCTTCTATTTTCTCCCAGCTGAAGTTTTCTCGAGTGAACCTCCTCCGGTAAGAGTGTCAGGATTTCTAACACAGGCCACCAATGACTTGCATCCGATCCAAAGTTGTGCAATAGATGACCAATCGGGTCCGCCCAAGTGGTCGACTGGAGGATAAGGTGGGTCACAGCCAAACACAGTTGAGTTACGATAATGTGATCCGTGGATCCATTTATCGCAGCGATGTGCTGTAGAAGGGAATCCCTCAGGGAAACGTGAGCAGTGGGAGGTAGTTCATGGAAATAAACCTACAGAAAAAGCCAACATATATGAGACCACCGGCTGACTTATCTGAAGGACAACCTTCATTACCTGGATTTTAGTACGTAACGTATGCGCCCCAAAGTAACATGACTCCAAGTCAATCTTTTTATGTAAAAGTTGGTCAGCGGTCTCCCAAGCATGGAGCTACAAAGAAACAAACAATACAGACCCAATGACCTTCGACCGCAGGGAGAAAGAGATGCACTTACAGATTTTTGAAAGTCATTGAGCCACGTCGATGCCGCCTGCTTGTCCGTAAAAGCTATGGACTGGTCTTGAGAGTAGAGGGTGCGAATCGCCCGGTACACCTGCTCCAAGTCTGTTCCGACAAGTGCGGCGGTCGTCATCCTTGATAAGTCAAGCTGCCTTGTCTTTAGAGGTCAATTTGAAGCAATTGAATAATGCGGTCCAGACCCTAGAATTTAAAGTGAATTGTGACAGTGAGTATGAAATGAAGTTTGGAGAACCCTATTCATTGTTTGATAAGGGAGCCCACTTACCTAAAACTATGATAAACTGTCGTGGTTGGACAGTTGTAATTTAATGTCACGGACAAGGACGGGGTCCGGAAATTATGCCCCGATGAAAAAAAAATCAATAACACAGCAGACAGGATTGAAATGAACACAATGCAATCCCCGCACATCGTCCCAACCTACCCCACGTGTCAAACCTCAAAGCATTTTTCGCCCACTCCTTTGTTCGATTGGACACTAATTATTATGATGATAAGACAGGACAAAGATTTGTCTGAATAATGATCGTTTGGATCAAAGTTAAATGCAAAGTAAGAAGTACGAAGGACTTTAGAAATAGAGTCACGTAACATTTAAAAAGCAAACTTTGTGTATTTTCTTTCTGTAGTTTAATTACAAGGATAAAAAGTAAAGTAAGGAATTAATTGTTATTACACTCTCATGCATGATATAAGTGGTAGATACTACTAGTTCACAATTTTTGGAAGATTTGGGTGTTTCTGTTCACAAAACAATTTAGTTTTAGAAATATCATCGTGATTCATGAAACTTAAATTTCTGGAAATCCTAAAACAGTTTAGTTAAGTTAGCGCCGTGAGGATCGATGACCTTTACTATCCCTACCACGGCTTCTTGAACGAGACCTTGACCTACTTCGCCTCCCTCTATCTCTTTCCCTTGAGCGTCTCCTATCTTTGGAACGAGAACGAGAGCGCGAGCGATGTCGTCTACTTCGATTGCGATCTCGGTCTTTGTCTTTATCTTTGGATCGGTCTCGATCTCGATCCCGTGACTTTGATCTAGAGCGACTTCGCTTACTTCTGCCTCGAGGGGAGCGTGATCGAGACCGACTCTTTTTGGTTTGTCGAGATGATTTTGAATTTGAATTCGACGCACTCCTACTCCTGTCGCTGGATGATGATGACGATGATGATGATGAATGAGATGAGCCGGAACTGCGTGGCGGCGAAGCCTCGCGAGTTTCTTTTTCTTGAGTTTTCGGAGATGCGTCTTTATTGGCTTTTGCTGCATCATCTTCATCAGTCTTTGAGGTAGAGGTGGCTTCAGTTCCCCAATCACTTAAGTCGTACTTGGATAGGTCACCATCTTCGTCGCTGTCATCATCATCATCATCCTCGTCCTCCTCATCATCATCTTCCTCGTTATTCTTCTAAAATAGAAGTAAAACAACGTTTTATTCGATGGGTTCTACGTGAAGATCTTAAGCAAAACATTACCGGCTTATTTCCTGGACTATCCATTCCTGTCTGGCCATCTTTCTCATCGGGTGCCCGGAACTTTTTCTTCTTCTTTCGCCCAAACTACATTAGTCCCCAAAAAATATCGAATTGTTCAATGTACCTTTTTGATCTTCATCTTTTACCTCATCATACTCATCATCAGACTCTTCTCTTTCAATGTATTCGACCGTTCCACGATCCTATTTGTATCAATTTACCAAGCACTTTCATTATAACTCTGCCTGATTGAATAAATCAAACACTTGCAACTTGAACATCCAATTACATTATATCCGCCCCCGTAGCCAGTTCGCTCTTCCACTTCTTTGTACTTCGGAGCATTGCAAACATTACAGGAGGGTCGACGTGCCCAGTTAACGTTTCCACATCTGGATTATACAACAAACAAAATGCTTATAAAATACCATTTCAAACTGAAATCAATGAATGTGTCACTCACTTTGAACACTGCCAATCATCGGCACTAAAAAGACCACGGCTTTTTTCCGCAGCCGCCTTCCCAATCTCGACCCCGATGCACTTCTTCTTGTTCGACTCGATGGGTTTGTCCTTTCCACATCGGTTACAGGCAGTTCTTCTGGCAAAATTGACATTGGCACAACTGAAAATGGCAAATGAAATTAGCCATAGTGTCCAAAAGTCAAATGACTTAAAACACTTACTCTGGATCCGGGCAAACCCAATCGCCTTCACTAACCGATGGACCTGCTGCTGCTCCAGCAGCTCCAGCCACCACTGGGACTACCGCTGCTGCTGTTGCTAATGCGGGGGGTGTCACAATCTCTTCTGGAGGAGTCTTCCCACCCTTGGTTGCCATTATTGTAGACTGATCGACACAAGTTCCTGAGAGTTACGTCCACACGTCCATCAGCATCAGCAACCCTCAGAGTCCTTTCCGGTCAAACCCCTGCAATCAAATCAAACACAGCTTGTAAGTTTTTAACACCCACTACAATCCTGCAATGCTTACCTTTAAAATTCTTGTGTCAGTCGATGACCTTTCACCTTTTTTCCTCTCCTAAAAAATGGAATGAAAATGACACCTTAGGCCGAGTGGATCAAGAAGGAATCTCAAGAAGAAGTTTCTCTTCTGCTGGAGATCTTGGAATTGGAAGGAAACTGAAATTTGGCGGCGGCGAGGGTTTGATTGCCTGAAAAGACAGACAAGACAAAAGCCAAAGCCAAACAAAGATGTCACCGGATGACGGACGAGCTGAGACAAGGAGGATGGGTGGCAAATTAACACAAATTGTTACAAGCCAAGACGATTTTGAATCCATCCTCAGGTGTGCCTTATCTTTGGATAAGGGCATAATCAGCCTTGGGTGCCCTTTTTGTTTGAGAGGCCTTTAGGGAGTGGAGACGAGGTGCTTGGGTGCTACTGGAAAAGCTATTAATACTCTCAACAAGTGAAATCGTCTTTTAGCGGGGAGAGGAGAGGTGGTGGTGGTGGTGAGCGGCTTCTCCATCCGCGGTGGTGGTGGCAGTGTGTGCAGTAGCAAAGCAAAGCAAAAGCAAAGCAAGCAAAATCAGGTTTAGAGGAGCCAACCTTCATCCTTTCGTCTTAAATATCCACTTCGTTGTTCTCTCAAAAATTAGTTATTGACACGCCACCTTTGCCTAATTCTTGTGGATAAATTAAGGATCTAATTGTTGTCCTTGTCCTTTGTCTACGTTGGTCAAACCTCAGGGACCTGTCTTCTTTGGTGGTTGGACGACGGCGGAGAGGACTTTTAAACCGGTAAAATAATGAATGACGAAAGAAGTCAAAAGCTATATTTGTTGTTTTGTTGTTGGTGCAGATTTGATTTGGAGACTCGTCATCATCGACGTAAGATAAAGAGAAGGAGAGGTCAAGATGCAGTGTACGAGGCGACAGGCAATGCCCCTTCGGGTCCACCAGATCTGGGACGCTGTGGGTCGGTTTTCCTCCACCCAAGTGATGGACTTTGAGAAGTTGATTGAAGTTGTCAGTAGTATGCACAAGATGCCCAGAGGTGGTAAATCAACCATATTCAGTAGTCCTTGGCCTGTCTGTTTTGAATGGGGTGACTAAGAAAGGAATACTTTGTTGTTTCTAGATGAGTTGAACAGGGAACTGGAGTGCGCTATCAAGGACGGTCTGATAACAAATGATGTGGTGGAGACACAGAAGCGCGAGGAATCTGAGGTTTATAAGCTCCCTGATGTAACAAATTTTGAGAAGGGAGACCATGATTGGTACTGTTTCGATTGCCATTTGGGAGGATCTGTGGTCAAATGTGAAGATTGTCCTCGAGTCTACCACTTGGACTGTCTTCCGGAGGATCGGAAGCCGGATAAAGACTTATTTGTGTGTCCCGCATGTCATGTGAGTTTGAATTTGTTTGA
>JAQIWU010001020.1:0-19323 GCA_034696445.1 Isotomiella minor | reverse complement strand
AAGACCGGCCTGGACGTCACCGGAGGAGAGTACGGGGGCTTGGCCAAGCTCTCGGTCACTTTACTGAGTTGAGCCAGACCTTGATCCTGACCTTTAATGTTCTTTGGGATGCAAGTCTCAGCAGGGGTTGGGAACAGGGATGGGAAGTTCTTCTTGACCATCGGCTTCCCGGACTGGACGCAGGCTTCGAGGGCTTTGATCTCCTCCTTTGCCTCGGTGAGCATTGTTGTGAGGACCTCTGTTATTAATTGAAATTAATTAACAAATGGTTAATGACAACAGACTCACTAATTTCCCTATCCCTCGTCTCAATGGTAATGGAGAGATGTTCCACCTTCTTTTCCTCTGACCCTCCAGACTGTCCCTCCCGAGTAGTAACCACCGTATTATTGTTGTTACTATCCCTCTCCTCCTCCCTCCTGCGAGACGAAGCCGTCAAATAAGCCGTCCTCAAAAATATGAAGCACTGCTGAATGAGCCGCATGTCAGGGGGAATGGGCATCATCGCCTCCTCATCATCATCCTCCTTCAAGTACTTGGACACAGCGTCACAACAGATCTGGAACTCATGCTCATTCAATGTAGCGGAATCGTCAGAAATCGCCCTCACAGAGGAATTCGCCATCGCCATCTTCAGTCGCCTATTCTCCGCCCTCAGTTGAGCAATGAGCAGCTCAGCATCCACCTCTTCATTCATGGTGGCATCGTTTGTGACAAGGGCGACCCTTTGGGAGAAGCGACAGGTTGAGAGGGTCTCGGGGATGTTGTCTGCATCGAGAGAGAGTGTGGCGACCATCGATGTCATGCAGTTGCCTCCGAGGCTGTCCCGAAGGATGGAGGTCATCATGGAGTTTCTGTAGGGGATGTGGGTTCTGTTGGCTTCGCCCAAGGCGACGATGACTTGCTCCAGGTAGTGGAGGGCGAGGTTGATGTGGCGGGTCTCGTTGAAGAGGTGGGTGGAGACGGAGGTGCTGTTGGTTCTCTCGGAGCTGGTGATTTAAAAGCTATTATTAAAGGTGTCAAAAAATGTGTCAATTGTACCCTGCCAAATCCACGAGGTGGATCTTGGACTGCCTCACATGAGCCCCGTGCGTCTCCCGACTGTGGATGTGGACGGTGAAGACGCAGTGAGAGCGAGTGGAGGCTTCATTCATGGGGGTTTCAGCAATGGTCCTATGGTGCTCTCCCATGTAAAATAGAGTCATGGCTTCCCGCTCATCCGTGACTGGGTTGACGGAGAGGTTCTTCAGGTGGATCTGCTGCTGGGCGTCTTCCATCAGGGAGACTTTTCTATATTAAAGTGTCTTAGATAGAGTCTCAACTTGTCCCTTTTTTGACTTACTTGAGGTCCTCCAACTTCCCAGAAGCCATGTCTGGATGGAGGAGGTCGTAGCCGCACTCGTTGTAAATCTCGAGGTAGGAAATATAGACGGCTTGGAGTTCCATGCCGCGTTCGACCTTTGGAAAAAGGGTCATTTTTGTAACAATGAAAGACTTTGCTTCTGTTACCTCTTGAAACTTTTCAAAAATGTAGGAAATGGTCCTTGGGATGATGCCTCGCTCTTCATAATTAAGAGTGCTCCCTGACATTGTGTGTGTTTTGCCACTTCCGGTCTGACCGTAGGCGAAAATGGTTCCATTGTAGCCGGCCATGGCTCTAATAAAGGAAAATAGGCATTGAAACTGTGTCAATTATTAAATTGTGAAAATACCCCTCAATCACTGGGGTGCAGAGGGCCTCAAAGACGTCCTCTTGACCGGCGGTGCGTTCAAATACTTTCGAGAACCTGTAAAAAGGAAGGAATAATGAAGACATGTTTAGTGTGTGATGCATGTACCTGAATCTCACATCCCCCTGCGTCTTGTGAACGTAGTACCCCTCATCCGCCCCCTGATTGTTTTGAAGATCCTCCTTTTTGAACACTAGAATTTGGTCGTGGCTCCCGTCAGTCTCGACGGCTTCGATTGTGTGGGGCTGAATATGAGGGAGAAAGGATTAGTTGAGATTCAATTGATAGTCAGAGATCATTACAAATGGCCGCCCCCCTGACAGCATGGGCTTCAATCGACAGAATATTTGGATCGGCTTTTGCACGTTGTTCATCATTTTGGAGTGTGCCTTTTGAATTTGGTGTGGGTGGGGTGGGGCTTTTTGGAATTTGTGTTGGGTGAATAAATCGTGAGGGACTTTTTTTTCTGATGGGGCTTACGATGATGAAAGCCATTGTCAATAGCAACATTTTTTGGAATTGAGAGTGTCGGGAATTAAATCAATGATGAGAAACTTTTTTGACGGACCTTAGCTCTAGCTTGACGATGAGCAGGTGGAGAAGAAAATTAAGATGTGTAGAGAAGGAGAAGAAAGGATGTCTCTCTAGTCTAAAAGTAATAAAGTATATTTATCAAAGTGTAAACAAACTGCACACGACTTTTACTCATTGGGTCACTTTTATAGACACACACTGATAGAAGAATGCCGTCATTCTCTTGTGAAACTCTTTTAGACTCCTTTCGGATCTAAATTAAGAGATTTTCTCATATATTAAAAGAATCATTGATTGCTTGGGGGTTTTGACAATTAGACAAAGGTTTAGAACACTTTGACACATCTTCATTCACCAGCAGCATGAATTATAGCTTTATTGGCCCTTTCAGTTTCTTCTTTGTTAACACGCCATAATTGCAAAATGAAGATCTTCTTCTTCTGCCTCTTTATTACTGTAAATTGCCAGCATGAATCCCCCCAAGTTGTGGAGCCCATAAAGAACATGACGATTGCTGAAGGGAGCAATGTGGAATCACATATAATGTGGCTAAACAAAGACCTCCCCTCCAAAAAGGGTCCCTGCTAGCCATCAACATACTCAAAGTGACCAAGAACCCTCGCATTTCCATCTCCATGCTCCAAGTCTCGGATGAGTACACTCAAAGCACTGTTTATCTTAAAGTTTTGCCAAATAATATTTAAATTGCCAAAAAATTACCAAACTTTGCCAAATTCCAACCGACTCCTCGGGCGCTTCGCGGCTATAAGGAGCGGTTGTGGGCGTGGGCAAAAGGTCAAAAATGCCAAAAAATTTCCAAACTTTGCCAAATTCCAACCGACTCCTCGGTCAGTTAAGTTATCTAGTCACATGAGGTGGGAAAATGTAAGTACGGACAACGTGTCTTTTCCAGTGACCGACTACGCGTCCCTTCTTGCGGCAACGGAAGAGGACATATTGAAGGGAATCCCTGCCTCAGAAGTAGAGAGAAAATATCAATCCTTGGACGAGGAGGAGATTGATCCCATCAATGAGACTCCCATGCTCTCAAACTGTCCTCCGGACATGTTCCAGTGCCCCTCAGGAAGATGCTTTTATACCTCCGTCAAATCTGCGACAGCAACCGAGATTGTGAAGATGGTGAGGACGAAGGGAACTGTTCTGAAGGGCATCCAAACGTTTGCACCCCATTTGGAACCTGGTGCTAGAGGCTCTACACCCTGGAAAGGTGTGTGTACAAGAAGTTCGCTTGTGCAGGGGCTTGGACGCAATGTCTGAACATAAGGGATGAGAGTGACTTGACCAATTGCACAGCCGTCCAGTCAGGATCCTGCATCCCCGACTATGAGTATTACTGTGGGGAGAGGAGGACTTGTGTTCCTTACTCAAGTCTATATGACACAGTGACTTAGATTAAAGAGTGCGATGAGGCTGTATGTCATCCAGGGAAAGGGGTGGATTGTCCCAAGTTTCTGTTCAGGTGTGCCTCTGCCTGTATGTCACCCAGGGAGGTGTGATGGGAAGAAGGATTGCGAGGCAGGGGAGGATGAAGTGGGATGCGAGTAAACGGAAGTGGACTGTTTCCTATAATATGCTATCAACATCCGGGTAATAAAAATTGTGAGGCAGCCAACTTTGAACTTTCAAAACCCTTTCATTCAGCGTCAAAAGTTTAGCCTTAGCTTAGCCTAATTTATTATTCGGCTATCAAACACAGAACAACCCGGACGAAAATTTCACATAGATATTCAAGGCAGCGGTCTAGTTTGTCAGCAATAGAAAATTTGCCTATCCAAGTGATTATTTTATTACTACTCGTAATTCAAATTCAATTTGAACCAAATTCAGATCACATACTAGAAAGCAGTTTTGAAGAAGTTGTCATATTTGCAGACTTTATGAACCTAGGGGGGAAATGAGATTGGGGGTATTCCTGACTCTTCAATTGTTATGTGGGTGGACCGTGGCACTGCCGGACCCGGAACCTGCAGCGGAGGGAACGAAAAGGTTATTCCCTAGTCGTTACAAATTTTGGAAAGTTTAGAAATATCATATCAAATTTAGCTATGAGGACGAAGTTCCAGTTGCAGTTCCTCCGTCCCTTCTCGAAGGTTATGAATACCTGGGAAGTCTCCGTACGTCTTCAGGGTATCGCCACGTGGTTCTGAACCGAATGCAGGTATACTCATGACAATCCTAAGACTATGGAATCATATATAGCTACTCTCTAAAATAGGTCTCCATGCTGGAAGCGCGAGAATTCTGCTTAACGGAGGTACCCAGTGGAAACCTGTTCAAAGTTGACAATCAAACGGATTTGAACTTTCTTAATGACATACTGCCATTAGGTAAGATTGCACATTCTATATCGTCTAAGGTAAAAAATGTGGCTTCCAGATTTCTGTTGGGTCCGTGGATACCACCATCCGTCTGTGACTGACTTTGGATATAGTTTAACCAGTCTTTATGGTGGAAATCCCGTAAAGCAGGATTGCGAGGAAGACGAATCCTCAGGGTTTGGATTGACTGTTAGTACATATAATAGGGCCAGAGGTGGAAAAATGTCCATCAAACCTGTTATGCGGAAAAATTGTTTCATTTGCTCTTCGATTAGTTATGATAGTCCTCCGTACGCATCTCCCGACGATTCCTCTGCTTATGCACCTCGGGCGTATCCATCCTCGGAATATGCATCTTCAACTTACTACAACCCCGCTCCATCTTATCAGTCTTATCAACAACCATCGTACCAGGTACCGTCCTACCAAGCTCCGATGTACCAGGCACCGTCCTACCAAGCCCCAACCTATCAGGCCCCCGCATATTCATATCAACAGTCTTCGTACCAGCAACCTTCTTACGATGCCCCACCTTATTCTTATCAACAACCACAACATCAGGAATCTTCTTATTCTCCTTCTTACACGCCTCGTGGTTACGCAACCCCTGCCTATGGTCCTGGAGAGACCGAACCCGGAAATCCATGTCAACAGTTAAACAAATACTGGTAGGGTAACGTTATGATTTGTAAAGAAGGTCACGACATCAGTCTTTATAAAGAATTCTGATGCATTGCATGAAACCATACCTTCCAATATAAATGCACTTTGGTCTGGGATGGAACCAATCCCTCTGATTGCAAAAGAGTGAGAGGGTGGAGTAATTATTATGACAGGCATTCATATTGATGCGAACTGACTGCTGCTGTTTCTCTTCTACGTTACTCTCCCACATTCTTAGTTCAGTTGTTCCTTCATTCATCATGGTTGTCGAGACAATTCTAAATGTTCTTCCTGGCTAGCAAAGATTTGGCAGCATTACCTACATACAAACACTCCCAAAAACTGAAAATTGTTTGCAAAAGTCACAATATCTAAGTCTCCTCCTTACCCTCGCAAATGCCCTTAATTGTGTACTCATAGGAGAGAGGGAGGTCCTTGTCGTAACATGTTGTACATAGAACAAGTCAACGTGTACAAAAACAAACAAACAAATTTTGTAACAGAATTATCAGGGTGATCCTAAGTTTGAAAATCTGGTGTGAAATGAACATTTGGTAATGTCTTGCTTTGTGACCATGTTACCCTCCGGATTCTTGCAATGAATCCAGTCCGCAACGAACCTGTGGACTGTTGATGGTTGTGCAGCCATTTGAACTCTTGAAACGTGGAATTCAACTATTTCACCATTTCAAACCTCCCATTATGTAGACGCAGAAGCAAATAAATCCATCCTACAGTTTCCTATTCAAAATCACACTCTTGGGTGCGTGTGCACACATCGGCTTGGGTGACTTCGCTTGGAAAACAAAATCAACGGTTTCTGCTCCGAGTGAGAAAGCTAAAGAGGAAAAATCGATGTGTCTCCCACTCTTCAGTTTCAGACGAACTCCAGCTTCCAGCAGCTGCTGAGCATTTGTCAGCGTTTATCTCTCAGCAGTTCAGAATGTATGGAATGAGCATAATCATGTCCTTTCAATTCATTAAAGTTTTGCGACGCTACCTCTCTTCCCCCGAAGACGGTTTCCTATTGGCAGGATTTCGCGTGCTCTTCGGTAAGTACCTGATGGGTCTTTACGGCATTACTAACTTAAATTCTATTTTTATAAATCATTGTCAGGAACCTGTTTGCTATTTGACATATTTGTGGAAAGAGGATTGGCTAATGTGGACAAATTCAAAGATCCAGATCAATGTTACTTTCCCCTGTTTGCGATTATCCAACCTCCAACGTTTCCAATTGCTGCTGGTCTCTATCTGCTTATGACTATAGGTGAGACTAATTTGAAATTTGTATAAAATTAGCATATATGTCTATCTAAATTTTAGGGTGTTTTGGAATAATATTCGGCGTCAACTTTAAACTTTCCTGTTTCACGTACCTTCTGTCATACATCTATTTCTTCATTTTGGACAAGTCAAGGTGGAACAATCACTCGTACCTGTACGCTCTTTTGGTGTTTCTCCTTTCCTTTACAGGTGCGAGCAATCAGCAGTAAGTAAGATCAGCTGTCCTATCAACTAATTGGAACATGAACTCTTATTTCGTAGCACCCTGCATACCTGGAGGAGACGGAAAACAAAGAACGATGGCTGCGTTCCGCGCTGGAATTACTCCATTTTTAAATTTCAGCTGTTCATCCTATATTTCTACGCTGGATTCAAGAAGCTGATGGATCCAGACTGGGTGGACGGATGGTCAATGAAACATTTGGCGGGGAAGCATGGGTTGCCGAAGTGAGACTTGCAATTAGCATAGGTTTGATATCTTTACAATTTTTTTTTCACTCTAGGGAATTTGACGCGGTGGTACACATTGGAGGGCTAGCGTACGATTTGACGATAGGATTCATGCTACTTTTTGGAGGAAAGTGGATAAAGCGGACCGGTTTCTTCTTTTCGTTAGTCTTTCATCTATCAAATGCTTACCTATTTGACATTGGTACGGGTTTGCCGATTGATTTGGATAATATCTAACGGTTTTCTCTTTTTTCAAGGAATGTTTCCTTACGTGTGCCTCTGCTCATTACTTATCTTCTGTGATAAGCCTAGGACTGTTACTAATTCCAAAACTCCGAACATGATGAGCTATGCGTCAATGTTTTACTTACTGGCTTACTGCCTGGTGCAGCTATTTTTACCATTTTCCCATTTCATCACAAAGGTAAAACTTAGTCTAAGGAACTTCTGATTGCCAATTCATGTACTTTTTAAGGGGTACAACAATTGGACCCCAGGTCTCTACGGGTATTCATGGGACATGATGATAAGTTCTTGGGTGACCCTGCACCAGAAAGTTGTGATTCAAGGCTATGGGCCGGACGAACTTTATCTTGCGGACGAGGTTTACAAAAGCCAACAAGTAACATACAACTGTTGAATAATGTGACTTTTACAGATGTGGGTGTCTAATGACAGGTGGTCAACGCATGCAGACATGGCTTTGGTAAGGGTGTAAAACAGTCTTCTAACAATGTGCCTGTTAACTAAACTTACGTTTCTCTTCAGCAATATGCCAAATGCATACAACGGAACTTACCGAACGCGTCTGAGGTGCATTTTGACATTTGGAAGTCTCTAAACGGCCGGTTTTATCAACGCATGTTCAACCCTGATGTAAGTGCATCGCATATACGTACGAGCAAATAGTTTTATAAATATGACGCAGATGAATTTGCTAACTGCGAAATGGTCTCCGTTTGAAAACGTGGAATGGCTGATGCCACTACTCACGGAATACTCCCACCTAAGAAACACATTTGACAACTTTGTTCCGTTAAACGGCAGTAACCAAGACGTTGTATTCATTGCAGACTTTCCTGGAATGACATTAGAAAACTACTTGCCTCAAGACACAGAGGTTTCTATTGGAATCATTAATGGCGTGATTCTGGTGGAGACGGACCTGTGGGAGTTTTCACTTCGGCTAGAAAAGAATACCACAACCAAGGTCAAAGGGGGGCATCGGATACATTCCCTAACGCAAAGTGCTTATTACTACAGATATGAGGTGGAAGAGAACAGAAATGGCGATGAGACGGGCGACGATGACTGGGTAACAGCCTTGTCTTTGAACTTATCAAAGCAATGTGATCAATTTCTAAGAGGACTGTTGCTGCTGCATGAAGGCCTGTGGGAACTTTTGCTTTTGGCATAATGGGTGTTTATTGATTTTTTGTTATTACTTTTTTAAATTTAAAGAGATTTAAATTAAAATTTCTTGCGACATTCTTGGACCGTCAAGGACTTTAACGCATCTTCAAGCTTTTGTGAATTTCAAAAGTTGTACTTCTTTAAACTCCTTTTACTTTTCATCTTTATCCCTGGATTAGAAACTTTGACTTGTCCGCTGGGAGAGACTGAATTACATAAAGGAAACCCGCATTTTTTGGTCTTTTACAAGTGTTGCGGCTTTGTTCCCCTCCCCACAACTTTCTTGAAGGCAGAAATATAAAGCAAAGCTGTACGATTTTTAACCCCCTTGAGGAGGAAATCTCTCACTTTAGAATCAAAACGTAAAACTTTTACTCTCCTCTCCTCCTGCGTAAAGTGGAGCAGCCATTCTTCGAAATAAGCATAAACAGATTTGCAAATGTAAGCTGTATAAATCACAATCCTCGCAATCAAATACGTCTCACTAAACCCCCATTGGTTGGCTAAACTGCGTAAATATAGTTAAAAGAAGGACGATCCACCTGAGTGTGACAATGTGTGGGGAAAGTCAGGAAAAAGTGAGCTACTTTCCTGGTGTTGGGTCTCAAGAGGAGAAACTTGCTTTCTCTCTCTTCTTCTATAAAAGGTTGTAAAACAAGGATCATAACTCTCTACGGCCCAAACACAAACTAAACTGCCCAATTTGTTGTCGGACATACAACAAATGTCCAACCACAAATTTATGACCAGCTACTTCTAGTTCTTGTGGTGTGGAACCAAGTGTGGAAGAAAAGGGGTTAGAGGTTAGGGTTTACATTTTCTAGCGACATAAGTCAAGTCCATAAGGCGGACTTGGAACAACAACAAAGTCGATTTATTACCTATATTTTTGACCACCTTTTCGTGTCACCAAAGGAATTGGTTTGACATATCTGTGTAACCCTACACAGATCCTGCTTTCCCCTTTGACAATGGAGGTGAAGTAATCGCGTTAAACTTTTACGAATTGATTCTTACGGCCTGTAGTTCCCAATTTCAAATGTTCCCCTTTGCTTCCCCACCACCACCATCTAATGAAAATGGTGTTGTTTTGAGTCTCTTTAATGAGTCCCGTCAGGATGCCAACCCAGGGATTGTCAATGATAGGAGAAAACTCGTTAAGGGAGTTAATGAAACGGCCATTATTGTCTCCTCTTGATCCCAATTTATAACCCATCTACATCAGAGCTCACACACCAACCAAAGTGTCGACTCAGCATTAACTCGATTCGAATGGGTAGTGGTGTTTTTGAACTCTCTCTCTCTAAATTGGCTTTGCTTTCTCTATTTTGGTGTTTCACCCGAATGTGTTTTACGGCTACCATTACTTCACTTGATTATTAGACGAACCGCAAAGAGCACCGATGCGTAATTGAAAATTCCCATTCCCACACGACTATTTACTATTTCCAATCCATTAATTTAAAGTACCAACAACAACATTTGGAGAGAAAGTGCCTGCAATAACAACAACGACCTCACTCAATTGCCATTGTCATTAGTGGGTGAATGATTATTTTCATTAACACTTATTTACCATCACCTCAAAGACTGTTTGTGGTCGTTCCACCTTCACCGCCGCCGTGTGACCACATCTGTCGCTTTAATTAAGGTTATTTCGTAAGATGTACTTTCAATAAAACAGCAAATGGAATTTTACACCGCTACGTCGAGGGTAAACAAAGAAAGTGTGCGGATTTAAACATTTTTGCCCAAAAAAAGGTATCCGCTACCCAGTGAAAAATGAGACAGGTAGTGGAACATAAAGCCATGTTTCCTTGTAGCTTTACGACCGAACGTTGATTCCCCAAGGAACGGAAGCTGTGAGTAAACTCAAACGATTGCAGCCATAACAAGTTTAGAGATGTGCATGCTTTGCTTCCTGAAAGTCTTGTTTTAAGCACATGAAATGAAATGCTGCGTATAAAATCTTGTAGGAACCTGCTTTAAGGGAATTAGAGTTGGTTAGGGTTCTTTCTCTCTCTTTCTAAACTTAGTTAAAAGTTAAAAAGTTTTTGGTAGAATTTTTTGTAGACCTGGGTTTAGGGAACCGTTTTCCTTTAAGTTTGGTGTTGGTTTTCTCACGAAAGTTGTAGTAAGAAGATAAAGCAGATTTTTGAGCCCTCCAGGGGCCATCCGTTGGAAGAACAAAGAGTAAAGTGAGAGGGAAAGAGAAAGTCTTCTTTGCATTTTAGGTATGCTGAAATAAGACATTTCTTTTGCCATTGCACACCTGCTCTATAACTTTTGATTGCAGTCGGCTACTAACATTAAAGGTCTCTTTCTTACGATCACTTTGCCCAATTGAAAACTGTAAAAAGGGGACACATTAAGCTAAGAGGGATTGCAGTGTTAGCATAGAAAGTGGGAGTTTCATTTACTTTCTTTTACGGAAGTTTATCCCTACGGTACCTTTCTCTCTCTCTCTCTCTTTCTTTCGTAAGTGTTCTCTAGTCCAATTTCCACTTTAAAACTATTTCACAGGGTCCACATTGTGAAAGGCATTCTAGGGAAGTGATAACTGCGTTCACATGTATACTTTCGCACATTATCCCGTTCTTAATGATGACAGCTAATTAAAAGGGCGGGGGAGAGAAAGCAACCTTCTTTCCACTTTTGCAGTGAAAGTGAAAGGTGGGTCAAGTTGTCCATACCAATTGCCCAAAAACATTCCAGGTTGTTACCTGGTGGTTATAATAACTAGGGTTTTATAGGTGGCTGCACGTTTGTTTGTGTACCCAACTTTCTTCATAATTCTTTGAGTGTGCACCACAGCAGCAGTGGAAGAGACGAGAGAGAATGTTTGTCTACTACAACTTGCGCATTCCGGTACCTGTCTTCCCTTCCCTTTCTTCTCTTGGGAAGGGGGAAAGTAAAAAGTTACTCATCGCTTCGCTTTCGAACGGGTATAAACTTGGTTACCCCGAATCTCTGATGCTCAGTTCCCATTTGATGCTCATTGTGAAAAGTAGGGAGATCTAAAAGTTTGTCCTAAAACCTTATAGAAAACAGTGAAAGTATTCGTTTAGCCATGCGGCTTTATGGGTGATTTTAAGAAATTAAAGGAAAGACGGTCAAAATACTAAAAGGTGAAAGCAGCTTATTAAAATAATTACTGTGGTAGAAAGTGTAAAATTTGCATGTGCAAGTGTGAGTTTATGAAGCATCTCTAACGCATTTTGACGTCCAGTTTCAAACTCCTCACAGCTTTTGGTCTAGGCATTTCCTTGGACCCGGTAAGTAATCGGAAAGAGCCACGTCTAAAGTAAGTAATCTTTAAAGTACCCAGATAGTTGCTACCCCAACCCATCAAATAAGACGGTAAGACGGAAAGTTACCAGACCAGAGGGTTTGATGAAATGTTGTTGAAGGCAAAGAGGAATGGTTTGTTGAGTCATCGACATAAACGAATTTGTTGAACTGTGGTGATGGTATGTGGTGGTGTGGCGAGTAGTCGAGCAATTTATCGATTCCCAATAAAACAACTGCTTCAACTTTACTTTACTTTCTCCCCCACCATAACAACTGTAAACTAACTTAGGTTCACAGTAGTCCCATGTATGTAGGAAAGAGAGAAAGTGGCATTATTCTTTGTATTTTATGGATGCAAGCAAAAAGGAGGGTGAAAGTGTAGCCGTTCAATTGCCACAAACATGGGAATAAAAGTGCATCGGAAACGAGGTACCGGAAAATAAGAAAATTCAAATTCCCCGAGAGACGGGTTCTCTGTGGAGCTTCTTTTCATTTCCCAATTTATTTCAGAGACATTTTTTAGAAACAACGCTAGACTTGAAATGTTTAGAGTTTTTACTCTCACCTCCATTTCTGCATACCTTCGATTTTTTTGAGAAAACGGTTGAGCAAAGCCCAGATCGTTTCTGCTTTTGAAGAACATTTTGTTTGACACCTCTTGACACGGTGCTTAAGAACAGGATGTTCACGGGATGCCGTCAATCTTCTTATTGTTTTCCTTTGACCGTACAAGCACATAAAAACTATCCTTACTTTTACTCTCCTGCTTGTCAGCAGAAACTCAAGTTTTTGACACCCCCTAGTTGACCTAGCAACGACGCTCCGTTCAAGGGATTTATGACTAGAGGGTCATATCGTATCATATCAAAGCTCTGATTTGACGCGTGAATGACAGGGCGATACTAAAACGGTTTCATTCCCCTACTCAACTCTCATGTTCCATTCTGTTCTAATCCCACATCCAGTTCTTCAAATACGCATTTCCGTCGACAGACAATAGTTTTATGTGCTGAACAGAAAAAGAGAGAAAAAGTACAACATTATTCTCTCTTCGAGAGTGGAATACAGATTCAAGATACAGCTGACGATTGCAAACTAAAAAAATACTTGTAGGGAAGCAAGTAACATATTCACTTTTATTTCTTTTCTGAACGTGACGAGAATGCTAAACTTTGGTTACTTACTTCCTTGGGTGGATGGCGATATATGATGGAAAATGATAGAAGATGAATCATACATAAAAATGGCACAATGCTCCCAGAAACTGTCTCTTAAAGATTGCATGGAAATTGATAATCGAAATTGAATTGACTCCTTTACCGAAGAGAAAGTTAGCTTCTCTCTTCTGAGTATCTATCTATGAGTGAAATTTTCCATTTCCACCAAGCAAGGGTCACTATCCTTTGTATAATGCAATAAAGGCAAAGCACCAAAGATGAAGATGGCCGTTATTCAATCGAGATTCAATTGAATTGATATGTCTTTCGAATTATTTCTGCTCCACTTACCAAATTTCTTATTTTATCTTTACTACATACTGCCCTCTTCTCCATTGTCCCATAACAATACAGAGGAGACTACCATCCTTGAAATTGGGTTCCTTTTATTCTTCTTTTAGTGAATCTAAAACCTGTCTTTTGGTACGCTATCGCATTTTGTTTGATCTTGGTGAAAGCATGGTTTGGTGTATACTTATTCATAGGTCACATTCTAACGACTGTTTAGAAAACTTTCAACTTGTCTCCATGTCCCCCGATTCCAACAATTTAAGTACAGTAAATCGTGCGTTTTCCATATGCTTTTTTGGTGACTTGCTTTCTCCGACCACAAATTTTCTCCCCATCGAGAGGAAAAAACTTACAAATATCTTGTTTCCTAAAAGCCAGAAGGATGCGCGGTTTAAAGATAATTATTCAATTGAGTGGAAGACAATGAATTTTATTTGGGTAAGGAATGATTCTGACAGATTCCATAAACAAGCATTTACGTTCCGTTCCGTGTGTCTTCTTCAGACAAGGCACGGAGGAGAAAGTAGATACCAAACTTCTTATGTATCTGTGGGAGAAATGTTTACTTTGCTAGGCCCTAGCAACATGCTCTAGTCTAAAATCCAAGATCGTTTTCACTTGACATGTTAAGTATGAAATTAAGGATGCAAGATTTATGACTCCCCGAAAGGTATGCGGTGGTACTTCTCCATTGTTGTGTATAGGATAATGCGGTTCAGATTTAATTTTCACACTGCGAAAATCTCGTTCCTTTTGTTGGCAAATGGTATCGCATAGAATCAGTCTCTCTTACACCAAAGCTCCGTATGTGGATTTGCAAGAAAGGAAGGAGCTTTTCCAATATAAACCCATGGCATAGAAGCTTCGCTTTTTTGTATGAAATCCAAATTTATGATTTAAGGCTTTTGTGGTCCAACGACCTGCAAGCACAAGCACACACCTGTGTAGCAGACCTGACTTTTGAATTCTGTGGCAGCTGTTGCGTATTAGGAAGAAAGGTGGTGAGAGGATTCAAAAGGATTATTTTTGCACACTGTGAAAAGCATTTTCCTTTCTCATGGTGAATAAAGTGGTATACAAAACTGATCTAGAGCATTGTTGACATGTCGCGTAAGGTGGTTTCGATGACGAGAATAATTTCATATGGTGTGGTTCTTTTCTCCTTTGCAGATATGGTAATGTAACAAAGCAGCGGATTGTTTTTCTCACTACAATGTGGATTTTACGTTGCGTCACGTCATTCCTTCTTCCCTTCATCATTCTGCTACTGTCTCCGGTTGAAGGTTCCCACGGGTCTAAAAAGGTAAGCAAGAACAAGTAAATAGCTATCATTAAAAGAATTTCTCCTGTGTTTTGAATGAAAAGAAGAGGAAAAGGACAGTTTTCAGTCGTCCTTATTCCCATTCTGTGATCGTGATGTGAATGCGAAATACGAAAACATAGATTTCCTCATAAAAATTCAAGGATTCCTTGAAGCGTCTCTCCATTTGGCTGAAATGAAGTCACTTATCCACTGTTAGTCGAAATCTTGATGCTTTAAATATTAGAGTAAAATTATCAAAAAATGGCATACAAACTGCCTTTTTTGTGGAAGAAAACTGTAAAAAGGTAGTAGGTAATTCGTATAGGACAGCATTTCTGATTTTAGCCAGCAACAAAAAATCACAGATTTAGCCTGGAACCATACGCTTATTGCTTTGCTTTGTCATCTCATTTCATCCTACATGAAAACAAATATGTGTGTACCACCCTAGGAGAAGTGAGAACCTTTGGTCCATGTCACGTCACAAAGAGAGAGAGAGAGAGACAGACATGCTGGAATTCTAACCACGTTTGCCTCGAAACTACTACTCCAAGCTCAACTTTCCCTTTTGTTTCAGTAGTGCGAAATCCCAAGAGTGAAAGCACACATTTCCACTACTCCATGCTGTCTCTTTCTCTCTCTCTCTCTAGAGACATGTCCACGTGTGTGTGGATTGGATGAAGAAATGAAATTGAGTTTTCCACTAAATCTGGTTTATGAAAACCAAACGTCACATCATCCCACAGCCTTTCATGATTTATAGGGTCCGCTTTTGCGGCCTACTCAACTCAACTCTCAATTCAACTCTCACTCAGATAGATTTGCAAGGGCTTAGTTATATTTTCACTTTTGCGGCAGCTGTTGTTAGAGAAGAAGAAGAAGACTTGTCATGAAGTCAGTCCATTCAACCCTGTGTGGGAGGGAGTTGAAGTTGAGCTCCAATTTTAGTTTTGTATGCATGGATGTGACAGGAATCAAATTGGATTAGTCTTGCACATGTAAAAGCAATTTCCCTCGCTTTAAGGCACCAATCCACTCACTCTCTGTACACTACAAACACAACGGAAATTTAAAAGCTAGTTCTCACTCTCCTTGAAGTGTGTTTTTGTATTTAAATTTTAAATTGTAATTTGACTCACGTCAAATTTTATGTTACTCTGGTCAGCGGGGAGGTTGTAAAGTGTAAAATGTGTTTTGCTTTCACTTTCAGAAGCACCATCATCCTCCCTACACTCAGCAGAATGATGATGAACTACTGCCGACAACGTCAACAGATTTAACACCAACCTTAGGTAGATACGAAAATGTGTCATGCTTTTAAAATTTGACCAACTATGCTAATCTTGATTCGCAGATGGATGTCAGTCCGGATGGTCATTCTGGCCGTCCTCCTGTGGTCTTGGGAAGGAATGTGTTGAAGGGAAATGCGTCTGTGTCAAAATGTGCAAATTCCCATCAAAAAGCCCACCCCCAGTTTGTGGGTCGGATGGGAAGTGGTACACCTCAAAGTGTGAATTGTACCGGAAGGCATGCCTACTTGAATTCGGGAAGAAACCCGTAAGGATTGACCATGAAGGATCCTCGTGTGAAAAGGAGAGAAAGAGAAGGTTGCAAGTTGTGAAAAAGCAGGAGAAAGTTAACACCAAGAAAGGCAAAAAATACATCGATGACGGATTGGATTCTACAACTGAAGGTAAGAATTCGAAAACAAAATTGCATTTTGCAAAAATTTCGCATTTTGACAAATAAAAGGCTGACATTTTCATTTGTTCAAGTATATGAAACATTAAAAATAAGTGTGCAGGAGAGACTGCGGAGAAAGTCGCAAAAAATATGACTCCAGGTATATGTTTTTTGCATTTGCATCAACATCATAATTCAGAGACTGCCTTACTTTCTCTTTTTTGTCCCTTTTACGACTCCCACCACTATAACAGAGTGAAATGTTTCCATTTGTCATCCAATTTTTTTTTTTTTTAATGGTCGGATATACTAAAGTACTGCAGTAAAATAAACTACAGCTACAAAAGGTCTGGTCTGGTTTTTTGAGCTTATGCAAAATGCGAGTGGGATTACGTGTGCAGGGAAAGTGGAACGGCCAAGAAATCTACCATTTGGGACATGGGGCTTAGCGAGATTGCAAATTTAAAGTTGAGTCGGTAGAAACAATGCGGGTATTCTTACACCACCCAAAATACTTTAATTTGATTCTTAGAATTGTTGCAAATGTGTAACAAATTTCAAATTTTTTTCTAATAACCCTGTTTAAATGTTGCTTCAAGTTTAAGTGAAAAATGTTTTTAAAAAAGAACGGAAATGTGTGGGTTGATTTGACAGGTCTGCTTTCTCCAGCGTAGATGAAATGCATTTTTGGATGTAGACCTGAGAGTTGGAAGGGAGATAGAAGAGATGAGATGTGATGTGTTTTAACGTCCGGACATGAGAAATGTCCCAACATTATCTCTCCTTCCTTCCTTTCCCCTCTACACAACTTTCTCTCCCCCTATTCCTTCCTCCTATCTCCCTGTCTGATTTAATGTAAGTTCTCCTAACGTGAGTAAGTAAATCTACTTTTGTGAAACGTGGGTCTTTTTCTATTTATTCATTCCCCCTCCGTCTGTCTCCCTTCCTTTTCTCTCTCCTCTCTCTTGCGTAACGGAGATAAAGGCAAATTTCATTTCATTTTTGTACTTTTTACACACAAACCGTGAAATGAAAACAGGAGAAAGCAAGCAAGCTCAGTCCTTTGAATTTATGGCAGTTTATAATGGAAGCTGAGGAACCGTAAAAATTCATTTACGTACGTACGTACCTACTCCCTCATTCTTTGCTGTATTCATTTTCCTTTGGAAAGGCGTACAAGACTTGTGTCTTTAACGAGTCTAGATTAGATTAGTATTTAGATATTTTTTGTGAGGAACAAGCTTGGGAAAGAAGCCATTAATGGCCCGTTTTAAAAAGTTTCCAACTGGAGGAAACCGACTCATAATACGCTTGGGAAACTTTTAATTAGATTGCAAACAGTTTACAAGCCAGTTGTTTGCAATGACCGTTTTTAAACAAGGCATATGGGGACTTTGGACTGAGAAAGCAGCTTGCAAAGTATAGGGCTCTGTGTTTAGTTTACCAAGGTTTTGTCACACATTTCGCATTTGGGTATTCTAGTGCGAGCCTCGGGCAGTCGTATTCAATTACGTAATTTTAAGTTATTCTAATGCGCAATTGTCCCTTGCTATATCGTCTAACAATTGCGGATTTACGAGCTTTGACGTCGCATTTGTTGGTTCCCCTCAAAAAACAAATTATTTTGCTCCTAGTGTTGGTTCCTCCACGGATTTTGATGTTGAGCCCAGATGCCATAATGAGTGTTGTCATCAAGGATTGTCGCTAACAATGAAGGCTTTTTGCGGTGCAGATGCTTTTGATGCTTGAAAATCGGCTGTACTCAACAACTTTTCATTTTAAGCATCCAAATGAACCACCGCCAGTTTTTACTCTAATCAGTCTTGTTCTTCTCAGTTCAAATAGGTTTATAGAGTCCAATTTTTGTATCGTCAAGAAATGATGGAAAGGAAGAAAGAAAGACGGTACGGTTGGTACTTACATTCTTATTACGTAAGTCAGTCATAAATTTCCTTCAAGTTGGGGCATAAACTTGTTCCTAAAGTGAATTGGATGAATAACAAAGTAGGTTTTTCTTCCTCATCTCATCATTTTCCTTTACGAAAAAGTAACTTTTTTATAGTGCATAAAATTTGATGGCTTTTTGTATTACACATTTATGCGAATCTCTCTTGGAAAGCTAGTGTCTGCGGGTTTATTGTTTTACTTTACAGTTTTCTAGGCATACCATTTCAAGTTGATGAGGTTTTGGGGGTAGTGAAGTTCCGCTGCGGTAAAATTTCAAATTCAAATGGTGTTTGACTCTAGTTTCCGAAAAGTTATACAGAAATCAATGCGTTACAAACGGTATCTTCTTTGCAACTTTGTATTTTCCAAAGTATATGGCTCCAATTTTCCACGTTTGAATTAATTGAAGAATCCTTACATTGGCAAACCTTCCCAAACAAGGTTAGTTTCAATCGTATCAAATACCCATTTCTCATCAATGCTTACCTTCAATCCCCATAAAGGGAGAAATTACAAGGTTCAAAGCTATCCAATTACAACTACACAGGTTAGCTCAAATTTAACCAAGAGAAAGCAGTCTATCATCATGAAACGATGCTTTTTGTAACTCAATATGCACACAAGTTACCTTCGCCCAAAAAACTCCAAATTAATTTTAAATGTATGCCGAAATGAGATGCTTGTTTACCCTTTTCTATCGATCCATCCTTCCTATTAAATTGCAAATCAAAGGGAAAAGTTTCGAGTCCTGCAACAAAACCTATTTCTCTTCAAATACAGAGAGAGAGTCGCTCTGTAACCAATAACTTTAAACTAACAACCAAACAAACATGCAAACTGGGAGAATATACAAAAGAAGAAAGTTTCCATACAAAAGATTCGATTTGGTTGGGATATGAAGCAATTTGCCAAACTCTCTTTGTTTTTGTGTAGGCCACACACCTCAGGGGAACTTAAATTAAATTTTAGGTTTCCTCTTCTTACCTGACAAACAAATACAGGAGAGCGTTTTAAGGCTGTGTCAGTGAAAGTATGTACGTCGCAATGAGGTTGTATGGCGCGTGCCGCAAAATACGTACTTTGCTTTCTCCCCAAAAACCTGACAGAGAGAGAGAGAGAGAGAGAGCAAGTTCCGAATTTGTATGTACAAATTATAGAGAGGCAATTCAGTTGGC
>JAQIWU010001019.1:0-19334 GCA_034696445.1 Isotomiella minor | reverse complement strand
CGAGAGGAGAAGCATTGTAACCACTGTTGTATCCCCCATTGTAAGACTGTCCACCATGACCTCCTGAGGATCCCCCATTGTAAGACTGTCCACCTTGACCTCCTGAGGATCCCCCATTGTAAGACTGTCCACTCTGACCTCCTGAGGACCACCCATTGTAAGATTGTCCACCTTGACCTCCTGAGGATCCCCCATTGTAAGATTGGCCAGTGTAACCTCCCGAGTAACCCCCAGAATACGAATCACCGCCACCACTGGAACCCCCGGAGTAGCTATTCCCCCCGCTATTTCCATACGAGTTTGACGAATAATCTCCGCCACTGCTGCTGCTGGAAGTGTCAGAATAACCCCCACTACTTCCACCATATGAAGTCGACCCCGAGTTGCTGTATGTTAGCGGAGCTGTGTAACTGGAACCCGGGGTGTAGGATGGGGGTGCTGAGTAGCTGGAGCCCTTAGAAGGCCCCTTCCCTCCAGAGTATCCACCAGCATTGGCAGGAATGTAGGCTGGCACGAGAGTGGGAGGTGGTGGTGGTAGTCCATGACCGATGTCAAGTTGGATTGGAACAGGTTTCAATGAAAAGCCGTCATACTTGTGGAACTTCCAAAGTGGATACATTCCTAACCCTCCAGTGTGTCCTCCTTCATGTCCTCCCCAGCCTTGCCCCCACCCTTGACCTCCCCCACCTTTACCTTCCTTCTTCTCTTCCTTTTTCCCCCAAAATCGTCTCTCGGCCTCTGGCTGAGCCTTGGACTGCTTTGTGTCGGCAGCATTGATGCAGCCCCACATGCACACGAAAAGACCTACGGCGCAGAAATACTGTAAACAAGAACAATAATCACTTGGTTAAGAACGGCAGGACCAAAACGATAATTTCAATTGGATAAATGCTAAAACTTTACGTACCTGGACCCTCATTGTGACTATGAAATGACACGCTTGGTTCTTCTCCGATGAATTCAACTTTGACAAAGAATGCACGGGGATGTTGGTGAAGCTGTATTTATACCTTCCTGTCCATGGCATTCATCCTTCATGAGTTCTTGAATTAAAGATGAGTCCCAATGTCCTACACCTTTCCCGTCAACGTTGGAGACGAATAATAGCAATTAGTAGGTCATGAAAACAGGAGGCTTTAATGCACTCATATCCATGTATGTACAACCTAGGTGAGCATTGAACTGTATCAATCGTTCTCATTGTCATTATTATTGAAGATCCTTCAAATTCCAATCTCGGTTTTATTGTGAGACACAGAGACACACATTCTTTGCCCTATTGACCTACAAATCTTACACCTATTTATATAATCCTTCCTTTGAACAGGATGGTGCGAAGCGAAGAAGAAGGAAAAAAGAAGGTCTCGCAGGTGAACTTTGTTTCCAATCATGTCTGGTTCCGCTTATGGCTTTGAATTCGAATTCCATGAATAAAGTTAACTTTTTTCTGTTCTAAAGTGGAATTATAATGGTGTCGAGATTTAGAAAAAAATGGTGGTGAAAAAATGCAATAAATGGATATACGGACAGGACAATATATGTTTTTTTTTTATTTCCGCTTGTAGGAAACGTAATCTTTATTTCACAAATTATGTTGTGCTTTTGATGAAAAGGTTGAAGATCGGAAGTGTTATCCTAAGACGAAAAAATTACCTACTTTTGACATTATCCAGTTTTCCACCACCATCATAGTTTTTTGCTCTTTAATTTTAAGAGAACAATCAGTAACAATTAAATCTGCTTATTTCAATAATTGGGAGTGCCGGAATTGGGAACGACTTCGACCAAGAAACTTACCTCTAAGAAATGTCACCCAGAATGAGCTATTATGTGCAGATTCATATAGATTTTGTGGTTTACAACATAACAATAGTTGGAATATGTATTTAAAATGGGGCAGAAAATTTTATTGGTGATGTGCAGGCAGGACCCTTATTTATCAGCATCACACCTACAAACATGGTCTAGTAATGCATTCTATTTTTGACTAAATTGGCGAATAGGCAGAAGCAACCTGCAGGTTAAAGAATTGGCACTACCACCAGGAAAAGTGCTGTTCAGAAAGAAGCGTAGGAAATATGTAGAATCTTTGAAAAATGTCTAATAACAAAGACAGCTCAGAGTATGTATCACACTCACACATTCCAATTAATTACATTTACGTACACAATTACCTAATCTAGAACTCGTTCACGAGTTAAAAGCATGTCTCATGTCTTGTGACGACAGCGACGCGATGGTGTTCTTTTATCTGACAACATTTTTACTTTGTTACTGAAACATGGCATTTTCTGAAATCCTTCGAACTGGGGGGATGGGTGCCACAGGGTCTTCCTGGCCATTATTATACTCCAATGCCTTGAGGACCACGGATTCGTCCCCCACAGCTCTTTTGTACATCATACTTGGATGTCCAATAATCCTGTCCCCATAGTCAGAAGAACCACTCCCTCCTCCAATCGCCACAGGTCTCCTGTCAATGTCCGTCTCCAAAAGCTGCAAGACAAAAACCCTTGTTTAATACTTTTGATTGATTGCATTTCTAAAAAAATTATAGGAACTCCACAAGTGAGTGGAGGCAAGTCGAGACAAATGAACAAAGGAATAACGCTTGGGGTTTTTGCCTCGTCTCGGGAGAAAGAATTCAAGAAAGACGTGGGCGGGGAGGCAAAGGCTCCAGGAATGAGCGGAGGGCACACACATGTGAGTGAATCGGTTTGTCGACATAAAAAAAGTGTAAGTGTCAATTGTTTTTTGAAAATATAATTTAAATTCACTAAAAATACTAAAACTATGTCTTTCTTTGTTTGTAGGTGGACGACTTAATGGTGCCCCTTCCATCACGGGCATCCCCCACCACACCACTTCTTCTTTCGTCCCCAATTTTAATTTAGTTTTTGTTTGGGAGGAAATATGGACCCCTTCCAGTTGTACGCGAGTTTGGTGGAGGCCTGGAAGAAGGCTAAACCCAATGTTGATGGTATGTCTGGTCTGGTGTCTCTTCCATATTGAAGTAGAGGTTAAACTTATTTGGTTTTTATTGACAGTGAAAGTTGCTGATGCCGAAGCAAGGGCGTATTGGACCAACACCTATCATCCAGGTCCGAGGAAGCGAGATTCAATGGCTGAGATAAAGGACAAGATAAGGCAACTACAGGGTTCTCGCCCGATTCAGCGAACTCTGGAACAAATGTGGGGAACGATGGCCGTCGTCGTTCTGGGAGGAAATGATGGCCGTACTTCGATCAGCTCGTCATCATCAGGGACTGTTAACCCACCATCGTCGACGACAAAGTCGGGTTCAAAGTCGTCGTCGTCGACAAATCACAACTTCTCCAGTCCCCCGGGTCCCATCCGCAGAAGGGTAAACAGACAACGTGTCAAGACTGCACTTTCTAATAATAATAGAAATGGTGGAGGAGAACCAGAATGTATAACTCTCAGTGACGATGATGAGGACGAGAAAAGTCCTGCCTGCTCCAGCCTATCTTCAACGCAGTCCTCTGACACCGGATCTTTGTCTTCACAGTTGACTATCTTGAAGGTCGTAAGTCTTGGAGGAGAAGGAGAGGATGAAAAGTTTGCGGTGGTGGACATTTCTTCACAGGTGGAAGTGGATGGTAAGAAGGCTTAAGAATTAATTATGCAACATCAAGCATGGTCTTCTGGCGTTCTATTCTGACCTATTTTTATAACTTATTCCGTAGGCTCAAAGCAAGATTCGGGCGAGGGGAGCACTACAAGTAGCGGATTGGACATGACCATCGGTACGCTGGATGGCCTCGATATTAAACCTGGGGATTCCAATTCCCGTACTCCTGAGTTGAAGTCGGAAGTCCCTGACAAAGATAGAAGTATGAGCGATGACAATGCTGACCAGATCCTGCACATGGAGGAAGACGACGACGGTGCAGTTGGAATTGACCGAGGTGTAAAGAACAACTTAAATTTGAATAACATCGAGCTGGATCCTGAGAAAGTCGAGCTTATAAGAATCAGGGAGATACGAACGCTACTCGAAGATGATTGACTTATTTCGTATCAGTTTTATAAACTTCAATTACCGTTTTAATTTACCCAAGAGAAGGCAATCTACAAATAACTGTTTAGATATCGCATATTCAACCACATCCGAAATAGAGTTTTATTTTTTAAAAGTTGACTTTTACTTCTGAATCAACTGTTACTCGTCGTCGTCCCTTCGTGTTTTCGTAATTGTACTTTGTAAACCGCAAAATGAATTGACCACTGTGATGAATAGCGTCAATGCAAGTAGTTACCACCTTGCTAGTGCTCAAAATCAGTTGTTGTCGTTTGTATAAACCTGTACGACTGATCTTCCTGTTATTGTTATAATAAAATGACCTGTATATGAACTGTATAATAATGCCATTTCATCATTTTATGACGAAGCCATTTTGAACCAATTCCTATTTCAATTTCAACTCAAACTTACGTCTTTTAGTATTTCTTTTAGTTTGTCCAAACGATGATCGTCGAAGGAGCGGGTGGGCAGATATCTCGCACTAACGGAAAGAAGAAATACGTTTGACAGGAGGAGGGATGTTATTGCGAGGGCCATCACGTTTATTCGGAATTGACACTGGTCCTGCATTTTTTGGCAACTGTCTCCTTAAACAGAAGAAAAAAGACAACGTTTGATTACATGGTGGAGGATAGAGGTTGCACTGTCTGGACTCCAGGGTGTCTTGAGACTTGAGTCATATTAATTGAGCTCACTGATGATAACATCTTCTAAAATGTTTACATTATGAAATTGCAATTGCACGAAGGACAGTACCGCAATGTCCTTGTCCTTATCTCGCTGGTCTGAAATAATTATTTTGTCTGCTTGCTATTTTCCTTCTGTTATTATTATTGTGAAAGGCACAGTCATTTGAACTGTTGACTTGCGATGTAAAAGAGTAACTCCATTTTTATCATTCTGTTGGTCAAGACAAGACATACGGACAAACGTAGTGACATCAGCATGGATTTGGCGTCCTCCCAGCTTTGGACTTTGTTACCCCTAATAATTCTTCATTTGCCTCTAGTCGAGTCTTAAGAGTCAACTTATTTGATTAAGTCCTTCAGGTTCTGTGCATCAGGATTTCTCTAGTGCCAATTTATATCAGCCAAAGTTGCCAACAACTTGTACAAATCGAGAGGCAGAAACAGGAAGGAAAGTATCAAATAAACCAACTCATCTTACATTTCCACTTTCCTAAAAAAACAACCCAGTCGTTGAGTAGTTAGGTATCGAATTGACTGGATGGATGATAATCTCTTTTTTCTTCGCAAATCTATTAAATGCAGGTCAAATGATGTAAGTTATGCCGGAGAGATCATTTGACTTTTTTGTTCAAATGATGCTACCTTGATTGTTACAGCTCAGATATATACTTTCATGGAAAAGTGCACCAAATGAAGGGTGTAATCGTGTATGAAGGAAAGTCACTTTATGCAACAACTGTGTATTGCAAATTCGATGTTCTTTTAACGGGAAAGTGGTTTGAATGACTGAAACCTTGCCAAGAGGAAACTTTACTCCTTTGTTGTAAGTCTAATGGGCAAAAAAGACATCGTCAATTTGTCTGACTGCTAATGCTAATGCTAATATCTCCGTCTTGCTTTCACTAAAGACGGTGATGGAGAAAGCACAGCAAGTTAAGCTGAGAGCGAGCACATCCTTCGTTTGTATGAAAGAGGGGGAAGGAAGGAAGGAAGGAAGGAAAGGGAAAATTCCAAGATTTATCTTCTGCTCAAATGACATAAAAACCTAAATCCATTTTCGTTCATCTCAACAACCCATGCATTTCACAATTTTCCTCTTTGTTTAACAAAACTGCTGCACAGCCACTCAAAAAACTTCTTATGAAATCAAGTGAAAGTTACAATTTGGACAACATAAACTATCGATGTTGCTGTTGTTATCGAACTTCCTTTGTACCGTAAATATTACTTTTGTACGAGGTTATTCTTGCCTCTTTAAATTATTCAATGAATAAAGTCTTTTGTTATCTTTGTTGCAAATAACTTTGTGTTAGGATTGTGGAAGTGGGTATTGTTTTCCATTGCATCTCACATTGCCTCATTCTATTCAAGAAGTGCTGGAATTGAGTTATCTATTCCATCCTTGAATGACAAGAAAATGGGGCACATTGAGAATTATCTATAATTCAGTATAAAGCTTTAGTCCTTCGACACAAGAAAGTTAACATCAATTCTTCTTTCTTTCACTTGGTTCTACGTCAGCCTTCTTCATTTCCTTTTCATATTTCAACTACCTAACTTTCTCTACACTGGAATGTAGGTATAGATCAACAAACAAACCGTGAAAAGCTCTGTCTGGATAGTTACATCCGAACAATATCAAAAATGCGCCTTACAAAAAAACAGACGCCAAGACAAGATTATAGCAAAAAATGAATAACGTCACAGATCTTTTCCTCAAGCTCACTTTCTTGACTTTGACTTTCACCCCCGCTACTGTACTTCTAACAATAGGCCATTCTACTCGAACTATTGGTCAGCGAGACATCTCCAACAAAACCTTTCACGTTAAGCCGATTTCATACCAATCCAAGTCGATTAATATATGATGTACAGATAATGCAATTGTAAAAATCTTGAGAATATCCATCTATTAGTCTGAACTATTAAAAATTAAATACTTGAGTAACTTTACGAGCAACATTCAAAGAAAATAGACAAAACTAAGAAGAGATATCGTATGGGGGCACAATGAGAATTTCCTTACCTTGCGTTTCTTCCACCTGCAAAATTTGTTGAGTGGGACGGCTGGGTCTTTGTTCGCCTGTAATTCGAAGGTAATAGGACTTGAAATAAAAAGTTTGTTTCAACGAAAGAATGGGTTAAATGTTTAAAATTCTCAAATTGCCAGTTTGTATCGAATTGAAGTGGCAGTAAGTATTCAGAACTCGTAAATACTGAACTGTTGATAGAGTTTTTAGCTTCAGTAAAGTAATGTTCAACTTTTGCCTGATGGGATAGAACTGCGAAGAAAATGCTGGGGGAAGAGAATTTTATTAGAGACCCTCTTGATTCTTGATACAGGGCGAGGAAAATGTTTGTCTCTGGAACCGGAATGCTATGCAATAGACCCCCGTTAACGGTGATGCGATGACACCGCACAGAACGCCTTACTTTCTCCAAACATGGCCATCTCATCTCTTTCCCTTCCCCAACCACCCACTTTATTTGGAGGAGTGCTTTCCATTAGTTGTTCTGACGAGTTTATCCCGTGGCCTGGAAGTGCTGAAAGAAAATCTAAAGAGCGAAAGGGATGAAGTATGACGTAGAAAGAATAGATTTGCACGGTTGGTTGTGAGTACTTCTATAAGTTTCTACCCACCCACGCAGTAAATATTTCTATTCCGATACTGAAAAAAGGAGTGCCGTTTTCTTTAACCCCTTTTCAATCATGCGAGAATGCCTACGCATGCCTTTATTATTAATCACTCTTGAAACTTAGGCGTCAGCAAGAAGTTTTTATTTGTTGTCGCTTTCTAATATACTTTACATACAGTCATAGTCATGTATAGTACTATACATGACTATGCATACAGTGAAAGAAAGTTTAATTTAGCGTGAAAGAAAAGAAAGAAAAGAATCAGTCAAAAGATGTAGGTATGTACATGGATAGTCATGAATAGTTAACAATTCATCTTCTCGTTTGAAAGTAATGCGTAATGAATCGAGACTTAAAAATAGATGTGTAATAATTAATTGTTCGAGTCTTCTCAGCAAGCTATGGATTAGGTTGATGGGTACGAAATGAGACAATGAACAGCGTAGCTTCTCCGAACGATTCATGTGTTCTTCTTCACAACCATTGACTAATACTTGTTCCGTAGACCTTTCTCACCCCAGTTCTGGATATTTTTGAACCTACGTTTATACAAGAATCTTTATGCAAATGAATGAGCAGGATGATATTTTTTTAGAATACGATGATAAACGAGCCACTCACACGACACAATGAGTAGCAATCTCGCAATTGATGAAAAATTCGATAAGCTTTCTTTGATTGAAGTGTTGAGTGGCAATGGATTACATGAAAGAGAATCTTTGAAAGAAGCATGATGTAAATGAGGAAGGTGAGAAATGTAACAAAGATTAAACTTCTCGTATTATTAAACTTCTGACAAAATATATGACATATTTATTAAACTTCTCATTTTCATTTCCGAATAACATCAAAAGAAACTTTATTAATCATGCTCCAGATAACACTTGTACACGTTTCTCATCCACACAAAAACGTCGGTGTTTGATAGATTATTTCATTTCTATATTCTACTGCTCGAGTGGGTGGAATAATGGACTAACAGCAAGAACGAAGCGGGGAGAAAGCGAGATTAAATCTGTTGCTTTGAATATGAACGAAAGAGAATGACTTTCCATCATTCTTTTTGTTGCAAGTTCCAATCAATGTTTCAATCTTTCTGCTTTGTATAGTATAGGAATAATCAACTTCCGTGATAGGAATTCAGCAACTGGTCGTTGTAAAAGAAAAGGGTCATTATTATCTACATTATTATGTGCATTGGTTTAATTATGTCATGAACCACTATGGGTTCGTCAATATAATATATAATGCAAATGCGAAACATCTCGACTTGAAACTTCCCCTAAGGTTAGACAATGTGACCATGAATATGCTCCATACAAGACCCCAGAGTCATATAAAAATGTAATATCTGAAATTAGTAAACCAAACATTGCGTGCATTTTTTGTAGGATGATTTGGGTTTAAGAGCATTAGACTATAGGTTGCTTTGCAAGTGATTACTTTTGCCATAGGGGTAACCTAATAACTCAGCATTTAAGCCAAGGTTTTGGTTGAAAGGCAGGCTCGAAATCTCTGGACGCAATGTTCCTTAAAAAGGTCAACTTTTACTTCTTGGAACTTTTTTATTTTTGCATACGGTATCTATTGAATCGTTTAATCGGTATACAGAAATGAGAAAGATGACAGTGTCAAGTGTTTGTTTTGAGCATTGACTGTTTTAATAATTCAGTCACTAATTATTGTCCCATCCTCAATTGGTGACTATCATTCACCATTCATTTCTGCAATCGAATGAACCAGCATAATAGCATGGAAGACTTGTTGACAAATAATGTTTGGATCTAATAGGCCATGTCGTATTCCCGTGTTCTATTGTACAATTACCACTCAATAATTTGTGGTCAACAACGATTAATGCATATCATGGCTCACAATCGATACAATAGCATAAGGAAAACAGATTTAAAAAGTATAGCCCCAGCATTTGACTCTAAAGGGGTCATTAAATAATTTTAAAGAGTCAACTTTCTGCATTTTGACAACCTTGATACCCTTATAGTCCCTTTGGGTAAGCCGATTTTTATCGCGTGCGAAAATAGTAGCTTGATAAAGACGAACCAAGCACTGACCCCTGCCATTAAAGTGCCTCCATTGCAGATAACAAACGTGTCAATTCCTTCCGGCAAAATAACGTATCATTAGTAATTGCAGGAACACAGAAATTAGGTTTACACGATATGAAATACTTGATTGCTCTTTGTGACACTTAACTCAAGCTTCCTTACTTCCTCCTTGTGTTCCGTTTACAGATTTAATATTAATATATTGAAGTCGAAGTTAGATAACACACATCTTACAAGTTGCAATATTCAAAAAAAGTATTCCCAAGAACAAAATATTCCATGTTTTGTTATAGACTAATTGATTATATTTTTTGCATGAAATATGACTTTACTGCATTTTTGATTTTTTGATCATTCCAATTCCACTTGGCTCTTTTCAGTCCCAGCATAGAGGAACTGGTTTTGCTACTTCCTTTGGAGTGCAGTGTAGTAATCATAAAGTACTTGTACTTTTATGTAATAATTACTGCAAACACTACAAACTGGTAACAAAAATGACCAATAATAACAAATTCGCGTGGATGTGCCATTGTCTCAATTTTATTTTAGAGGAATAGAGCATAAGGGATAACGGAAATGCTACAACGAAAATCAAAATCTAGAAACTATGCCCTGCGAGTGATAACGATGTTCCCACAAATACGACGTTAGTTTGCTCATAATGGTGCCGCTGTATCTACGATAGTGGACGATTCTTAAAGATGGATCCCTACTTTATGCCACAAAACAATCCCCAAATCATAAATGCTTGACTTGACTGACATATGCAACGCATGTAATTCTGCCTCCTTGATTTAATAACGCCTAATAACGTTAAAGTAGGAAGTAAAGTTGTAGCATCATTTTGCTCACACATAGCCACATAGCCACTCTTGCAGACCAGGCCAAGTTGATTTGAGCTAAGGGGACCCTATCGGTCACCCAAATACATGACGTGTGTCGATAAGACGCCAAAGTTGCAGCAGCAGCATAAAAACTGCAGTTATTATTTCAAATATGTCGTTGACAAGTAGCCTCACGATTGGGAGCACAACCACAGATATGCATACAAAGGGCATATGCAAAGGGAGGACTCCTTATGATTGATGCACATTTCGATTGATAATTAACTGCTCCTCGACTCGTGAGGAGCACTTGCAAACACGCATTTGCCTTGTCAATTGTATAAAAGTAATCCTCAAAGCTAACTAGTGTTTTAGTGCTTATCTTCGTTTTGAGAATTGGTTACCTACACCAGAATCATGAAGTTGAAATTGTTCCTACTTGTGGTGAGTTCACGTCGATGGGGCAATGTGATATGTGATTGATTTTGATCCCTTCAATGAGCTCATGTTTTGTTCTGTGTGAATAGTTTCTGGTGGCGATGTTGCTGCTGGAATTGGATGCCAGAAAACCCCCAAGGAAAGGAAGGAAAGGACGAAAGGGCAAAGGGCACCATCACCACCACCACCATCATCACAAGGGAAAAGGAAGTAAAGGAGTGATAATTGGCTTTGACTTTAAGTTAGGAGGCTTCCATGATAAAGGAAAGGGGGGTGGTTGGGGAGGCTGGGGAAAGGCTGAACTTCCTCCACTGAGGTTACCAAAACTTAAAATTGCCAAACCAAAAATAAAATTGGTCCCCTGGAGGCTCAAGTTGCTGAGACCAAAGCTTATCGTCAAAGGGCCAAGGTTTAAAGTGTATTGAGCATGCGCTTTTGAAATAGTACAATAATTTGTTTACTCATTGCCTTCTCTTCAGTCTTTAGTTGTTTGCTAGCCATACTGTATAACCGTTGGTTGATAGTAATGATTCGACTTGTCAGAAATAAAAGCGAAAAAATTGTTTGAAATAAGACGATTTGTATGTCAATTTAATTGTGCTTTGACCGGAATCTATGCAAAAAGTGCAATGGATTCATTTGTCTGGGTGAGTGGGGCAGAGACAAACCTTTTGGCAATAACGCGATCCGAATAATATTGAATACAAGGCAGACTGGGTGGAAGGTTTAGCTTTTGATTCATTTTTAATGTTGCTGTCACTGGCTCAAAAACAATACAAAAATCTTTTTGTGAGATACATTAAAAAACGTATGCAACAGTCTATAGATACTTTTGTGGATTCACAAGCTCAAAACTCCCAAGGGAATCAATCAGCCACTGCGTCTTCAGGGTCTTCATATGCTCCATGTCATACCGCTTACTGTCTGGAGGCTTGTTATTGTCGTCATAAAAAATGATGTAAGACGTAAGAATTAGCTTATGATTATTTTCATTCTTCAAATGAAAGCGTGTGGGATAGTCCAATGGATCCACTTTATTGGGGTCGGGCTCTCGATTAACCACTTCCGCCCCAGAAAGAGTGGCCAACTTGATCAAGTTCTTCTTTGAAATTGTCTCGTGCGCCGAAGCTTTGTAGAAATAGAAACAGAAACCTTGGAACAATCCGGGATTCTGAAAAAAAGTATGTACGTGTTATTATGGAACAGACATTGTTCATTCTCGAGAAATGACATACCCCATATTCTTTGTTAACACGGGCCAGCTTAGGCGTATTGTTGAAAGTGTCAATCTCACTACACCCCAACATCTCGTAACCACCCAAAGGCAAAAGTTTGTTGTCCTTAACCGATTCCTCAATCCCTACAGAGAAAAGAGGAGAAAGTTTGGCTGGAGTTTGTATCCCATTAATATACAGTGTCTGGTCGACTTACACTCCGAGCTCAACATCCAAGATCCAGATGCGATTCCCTGCAAGTAGTGGGAAGAGAGAGGGACTTTCCTATCCTCCGTCTCCGGAGCATCAAAGATAATATGAGTCACGTCATCACTAAATTAATTTGTCATTCATAATAAAATTAGCTCTGGCTTGGCTACTTTCTCTGTATAATGATAATTAATTAGAAAAAAAGTTACATCAGCTCTTTTGAGACGTTAAGATGAAATTCCTGCTCCACGTGAGAAATGACTTTGGGGGATACATCATATGCAAAGTACAGTAACGCTTTTGACAACTGAATCCGTACGTCCGACATGACATCATTACTCTCAGTTTTGTCCATTGCATCATCCAACACTTTTATAATTTTTTCATTAATTGTCACATCCCTAGAATAAAGATACCAACTCTAATTAATTAAGTCATTGATTCATGACATAGAACAATTCTAATTCAATTCCCACCTGGGCAGTTTTCCACTCGTATTTCGAGCATTTGCAGAAGCTCCATGTTGTAGGAGATATTTGACGATGTCCATCAAATCCGCCCTTGCTGCTTCATGCAAGGCACTCTCGTTACATAAGCCAGGAATATTTGGGTTACAGTTGCCAGTTTTCATCAACAATTTCACCAATGCTAGTTTAGTACTAGGGGTCCCTTTTCCATTTATAGCTTCGTGCTGTAACAATAAAAAAACCTTTTGTATTCCAGCTTCAAGGCCAGACAAGGTTATTAGCAAAATTAAAATTTTTACCAGAGGCGTCCACCCAGCGTAGTCCACGGCAGAAATATCTGCCCCAAGATTCAACAACTGTGTAACCTTCTCCAAATTGCCTCCCCTGCACGCAACATGTAGGAGTGTTTCACCCTTGGAATTCTTCTTTTCCACGTTATTAGGAGTAATGGCAGGTGAGGATGAAGAAGAACGCGATACAATATCTGGGCTCAATTTTAGCATAGACGACTTCGACTGACGTGAACTTGTCCTAACAGTCACAGCTTCAACGAGAGAGGTCTTTCGTTTAGGTTTCGGAGTTTCCTTTACCGTGATATCCTCCGAATCAGTTTTCTTTTCAGATCTAGTCTTTGTCTTAGATTTTCCAGTTTCTTTTACTGTCGTATCCTCAGATCCAGTGGTGTCTGTACGAGATTTAATCTTGGTCTTGGCAGTTCCGTTTTCAGCAACTGGTTGCTTCTTAATCTTCTTCTTCAGAGGAGCTTTGCAAACAAAGTCATCATCATCATCTTCATCATCAACCGTCATTTCAGGAGATGATTTCTCCTTTTCTCTGTCTTCTCCTCGCTTCATTCCTGGCAAATCGTTGATAGGAGCCTCTGACGATTGTGGTGGGGAACGGGATGATTCCGATTCAGAAGGATCCTTTGAACTGTCCCAGGGACTTTCCAGCTCGTTCTTGAGTTTCAATAGACCAGTCATTAAGGTTGTAGAGAATGCATCCTCAGCATATTCCCCTTTCCTCTTTGCATTACATTCCAGACATTTCTCCTGGCCGGGAGCGCAGTTGCCACAATACTTGTGAAAGCAGTTGCCCAACGTAAAAATCGGTCCTTGTGGTATCCTCCGGCTGTTATAAACAATAAAAAACGAGTGATCATTCATGACGTCCATTCCTTCCTTTCTCTGAATGAAATTCTTACCATTTTACACAACACAAGAGTTGCCGAACCTTCTCAATGGCTGTCATCGAGTCGGCATATTCGTCAGTCGGGTCCATAATTCTCAATACTTCTTCCAATTCCAATCCAAAAACGGGCCTTATGAATGACGTAAGACCACCTCGCCTCCCTCCTTTGTCAAGTCAAATATATTAAAAATTAAACACGATCCAAAAAAACAAATAAAATTTTGAACAATTCAAAAACAAAGAAAGAAAAATTGACAGACAAAAGAAAAGCGTGATGCTCAATCCCTCGTTTCTTTACCCTCTCTCACATGCTCAAAAACGTCAAAAACTGAATGAATGGAGCTGAAGGTCGATGGGGAAATTGAGACAACCTCTGGCTTTTTTTGTCTCATTATTTTCTGCTTTCTTTCTCCTCCGTCTCATTTTACTTTCTCCTTCGGAGTCAGACAAAGCAAACACACATCACATTTTATGTATGGGAAAGATGAGAATTGAGAAGCTTTTCTGACCCAAGATTTTTTTTTCGCTGTCACATATCGCTAGGGATTCCACCCCTGGGACACTGGACCCCTTGAAAATTGTAAAATGGATATTCCTGAGACTGCAAAGCCAACCTTTGCCGTTCCAATATTGTAGCATCTTTATATCTGCATATCATCTTTAATTTTGTTAGCGTTTTACTCATCCTTCCCTCCATCATGGCGGAAGTAGCCGAAGTCCCTGTAATTCCAGAGGGAGGTGGTTCAAATTCAAAAATGTCTGTACAGGCTGACCTAGACGAGAGTATGAGGCAGATGGATGAGGTGGGTGAGATGGTCAAAAAGAGAAGCACTGTCCAAGCCAAATCCTTGGAAAATGAACCTGACGCAAAACGATCCATGGCCAGAAAAAGTAAAAGACTCACCAGTAGTCTTCGGAAAAGGAGTGAAGTGGATGACGATGTAGTGGTGCTACCACCGGAGTGCAATGAGGACGATGAGGATGCGAAAAGAGCACATGGAGATGTGATGAGAAACAAGATGAGCATCCCCTGGTTTCAAGAAATTAGCCTTACGGAAGAACAGTGCCAGGGCATTTGCTTCTCAGAGTCCCTCCTTATGGTGGATGAAGTAGGGAACACGAGTGGGAAGATGTATGCCACAGTCAAAATGGCTAAATGGGGTGAGGATGACTGCTTATGCGTCCATGCTGGATGTTATGGAGTCCCGGACGTAGGTCTTGAATGTGGAACTACCATAACGGGCTTCGTATCACTGGACATGAAGCCACTTCAAGAATTTGTACAAGAGTGGGCAATTTGCGACGGGAAAACTACACAGAGAAAGACGCTGATTGTGAAGGACGGGAGTGAGATGCATGTGGAAATCACAAAGTATGAAGATGACAAGGTGATGGAACAGATAGTGGTCAATTTGACGGAGGCACAACAGGAACTCCTTGTCACAGAAGCCCCAAACATTGCCCTGTTGAGACACGTCATGCTAGATAAAAGAGCTTTGGGAGAGATGGAACTCAAGACCCTCATATTCACTGGCAAGGTCGTAAAGAATCTTTATGTGAGTTCACCATCCCATTCATTATTAACCTTCATTCGATGGTCAATAATGCGTTTCAAATTTCATATAGACTGCCAAGGGAAATAGCTGGGAAAATGTGAGGGGGGAAGAGATTCGAGCGTGGACGATACGGCGTCAGGTTAACTTTGACTTTGGTGAAAGGTACTGGGATTCGCTACTAAACTTGTATGGACGACTAATACTGAGATGTCAACCAAAGAATATCCATGCATTAATTCCGTTGTGGTTCGAACCTGCGAAAGATGAAAATGGGAAAATTACGTGCTATCCAACTTACATTTGGGCGTGTGATGCTGATCTCTATGCTAAATACCTAATCAGAAAGGTATGCTTTCTCCATAAACCGAGTCAGGTTTATGTTAATTGTATCAAATGTGTAGGATAAACTAGCTGCAGACAATAGAAGCTACTTGCTGGGTCACCCCGAACTTAGGTCTCTACTAAGCGACTTTCTCCAAGCCGTTCTGCTCCGAAAACCCCACAACGTGGTCTCATTTGCGTCACAGTTTTTCGAGTGTTTTCTACACTACAAAATGAAAAGTGCGTCATTCGAATTATCGTCCAGTAGTTCGAGTAGTGGAAGCAGCATTGCTTACTCCGAGGATTGGGGATTGGGGGAGGGTGGAGGTGAAGACTTCGACATAGCCAAATTCCTCTACAAAGACGAACCGATCCGAGATTATGAAGGCTTCCAAATGGCTTCTACGGATGGTGAAGAAGACGAACTGCACCATCATCATCATCATCAACATCATGAGAAACCAAAGTCACTGACTCCTCCTGAGGTTAATGGGGAAAGTGAAACTGCCACTGTGAAAGAGCCGAAAAGTTCAGAGAGTGACAATCGAAAGGACCCCATTGCTGCTGATGTCCAGGAACAAAATGAGGAAATATCAGAGAGTGAAGTAGCAGAAGACGACCAACAACAAGAAAATGACGACGAAAGTAACATTCTATCAGAGCTGAATGGTTGAACCAGAAAATAAAGGCTTTCTTTGTTCATATTTTCCTGTATTTGCGATTGCGAACTTATAGAGATTGACAAGAATAAATATTACACATACGTAGCGGGTACAGTTAGGTACTAAAATTAGAATGTGCTGAAGACCAAGGGAAATAATAAAATTGACTGTGCTATGAACAGTCTTTGTCAAGCTTTTTAAGAACTCAGTGCTAAAATAACAAAGCGGTTAATTGAATTTATAAAACTGCCTCGGGAAAATATAAATATGGCTGTGGCACAGGGAGAACTGTTGTACGGGTAATTTTACTTTCTTTTCACTTCACCCTCCTAAAGGCATACGTTCCAGGTACGTGGAAATGCTTCGCTCCTTTCAGTTCATTTTCTTTAGTCTTGTTTCCGAGTGTAGTGTAGATACATGAATGCGTAGTATGATCCCGTCGTCAGATAATTAAGAACTTCAACTAGCCATTTAGGACTACTTATAACTTCTCTAAAAGGCCAGCCGGTTTTCTTGGTAGGTTGCATATGACACAGTTCTGCAAAAAAAGAGACATTTGAAAAGATTTCCAACCCCGATCTTGTCGTGCAAAGGCTCAGTTATGTCACACGCTTGTTTTGTTATTACGTCTGCGTGTCTATTATTTTGCATAGGTTACCTGATAGTCAAAGCTCGATAGACATGAAACATGAAAGATGTGTTTGCAGAAGAACAGGCGAAGGTCCTCTCCAGATTCTGAATAAATAATAACATTTCCATTATTTACATAATTAGATTAGCATAACAGCTTTCGTAAATGTAATTAGTACCTCCGTCTAAAATCCCTTTGTGGCAGAATCCACATTCTTGATATTCTATGGCACAGGAACAATTAATTAGCAGATTGGTCTGACGTAAATTAAATTATCTAAAGTACCTTCTATCCCAGCCCCTCTGAGCTGTGTACGTACTAATGTCTGGAACAGTTTAAGGCAGTCGCCCACTAAAACATTCTTACATCCTTCCTGCAGTTCAATCTACAAATGCGTAGGAGAACAATTTATGAACGTTGTTTTAATAAACTCAACGGAGCAATACCTGCAGGCCATAGTCTTGCAAAATTTTAACCAAACAGTCTCTAAGACCAGGTATTGCCAATCCATTGTCAATTTTTTGGATCAGAATCCGAGGGTCAATATGAGTTCCAATGTTACACAGCAAAATGGTTATGTAGCCTGTCAAAAATATTTAAAGGTTGCAAACTGACAAATAAAGTAACCGCCTAATTTTTATGTACTTGGCTTATCCAAAGAATAGTTAATCAGCAGCTCCCATAATTCCGTGTCATCATGTTGCTTACAGAACTCGATGGCCTGGTAAATGTCGTCCAAAATGTCTATAATAATGCGCAAAGCTGCCTTTGTGTTCCCCATACGACCTAGAAATGAGAACATTAAAAAAAAGCACATGTAATGGTTTTATATCCTGTCCTGTGGTACCTAGTACAAATATCATTTCTGGATACAGCTTTCTCTGTTGACAGATCTCAAGAGCGTCGGCAATCGAGTAACTATCAGAGGATTTTAAAAACTGAAGGAGATAGACAGGACCGTAGTCGGCATACAGAGGAACCATCATCTCATGGAATTCTGATTTCATGTCTTTTCCTTCTGCTTTGTACAAGACGTCTAAATACTAAAAACATTTTGTTGATTAAATTAGGGTGGTTGCTTTGTAATTCTTGTAAAATACTTACCAGATACTGGTAATATCTATTTCCGTCCAATCGACTAACAATCAAAGATGGAGGAAGCCTGTCTTTGTGTTTCAAGAAAAGGCTCAACGATTCTGGAATGTTTAGGTGCATCAAGTCTTCAATACATACTTCAATGTCCTGGAAAAGTCCATACTTCTGAACAAGAGCAAAAACTTGGGGATCGCCCAACCTAAAAATATGAGCAGTAAAGTTACGTTACATTTTTATATAGAAATTGCAAGAACAACAATTATTAGCACATACTTTAAATACATAGCAAGGGCTTTTCCGAACTTTTTCTGATAAGAGTATAAATCAGCAAGGGCCTGAAGCAAAAACTTGTTCTCAGGATCATAAATAAGTAGATGATCGACCACAGCATTGATTATTGTAGTCGCATTAAACAGTTCTGGTGGTGGACTCCACTCGCGTACAAGAGATAAGAAAGCTTCTTGGTCGTTCTTTAAATAGTCGTATAATATCATTTCGTATAAATATGGTTGCAGCTTCGATGATTCCCCTCTGGGTAAGAAAGGTGCAATAGATCTTAGTTGTCCGTGAGGTACGAACCTCAGAATCTGCTCTTCCCATTTCTCTGGATTTTCTTTGCCTGAAATCATATCACAAAAAAAACCGTGGACGTGAAAACTGTATTTCAATTTCAGTCAAGTTGGCTCACCTAATAGTTTAAAGCATAATTTCCCAGCGTCTATAAATAGTCCATGCTCCATTAGATGATCAAGGTACTTCATGCCCACTTGCATAACAGTGTACCTCTGCAGTGACTTAGGATTTTGACTTGCAACTTCTAAAGCTTCCTCAAATTTCCTGAAAGTGCAAAAAATCAGTTATGCATAACGGTCCGGAATAAAATGGTAAAATGAGAAACAGAATCAAAGTTACATTTTGTCCATTAGCCACTGAATATGGTCATCTTGATCCCTGGCCTTGGCAAGTATAATATCCTTCGGAGAAACGATGAAGAAGAGAATTTCATCAACAATAGATTCCAAGTGATAGTCTATCAGTCTATAATCGGCGTATCCTCTAGTTCGCAGTGCATCCGTTTGCAAAACATTGTAGGACGTGGTATCAGTTTCCAAAATTTGAACACTGGGAAGCTGGTTCTCCTTGTAATCGTTCTCGCTGCCTCCCCTTATAAAATCTTTGTTAAGAGAGAGAATGGCCGTGTACGTACTGAAGGAAGCTATCCCACATGTCCAAAAATCAGCAGTAAACATGCAGGAAATTTTGACGTAATGGGTTGCACTTCCTAGG
>JAQIWU010001018.1:0-19335 GCA_034696445.1 Isotomiella minor | reverse complement strand
GCATTGAAAAAGCATACTATGCTTTTTCAGTGCGGACCCCGTAGTTGTTTTGAGTCAACTCAAAACAACTACGGATTCCGCATTGAAAAAGCATACTATGCTTTTTCAATGCGGACCCCGTATGGTTCGTGTATCGTAATCTGTGGTAAATTACCACCTCCATTACCAACTACAAAGTGGACTCTGTCACACACACGGAAAAAAAATGCCACCCAGAGCCTCTTCCCCTCCAACATCATCGATGTTGTTGGAGGGGACCCTTAATTCTCTCCCAGCTTCTTTGAAGTTGACTTTGGTGGAGCTCTCCCATAAAACCACCTTTACCAAATGGCTAACCACCTCCCTACTACTGCACACACTTTGTGTGTGCAGTGGTAGGGAGATGGTTAAAGGACCGACTCCTTTCAAAATGTTATGTCACGTTGACGTCTGGATGACAATGGACACACGTAAATCAATCTGAAAAAGAAGCTCCCTTTCTCTACCTTGGCTTGGTAGAGAAGGCTCAGGAAGAGATGATGAGACGAGAGAGAGATGAGAAAAGATGATTATACATGTTTCTTTATGACTTTGTGGTTCTTGGAAGCCTTCTTGATGACTTTGAAAAGTTGAAAAGAGAGAGAGATTGTGGGTTTGGTGTTCTGTCGGTTTGATTTGTGGTGGTGGTGGGGTCTATAAAAGTTGACTATGCGCAATCATTTTGTGAATACTATTTTTATCGTTCAAAAAAGCCTTGAGTGAAAGTCTCAGAATTGGAGGGCTTTCTCAGCTTGAACATATTTGGAAAAGAATGAGCAGCACAATAATTATTGGTTTCCACCAAAAACGTAGGCAATTGGGTCTCTCCATACCGTAGGACAAAAAAAATTTTTGCTTTCTCTTCTTCACATTACCACTATCCATACCCCAAAGGAAGGATCCCATTTACTTTTCAATTTCACCACAAAAGCAATTTGTGGTGAAATATATAGCATATGATATAGCATAGTGTGAATAGATTTTGTCACATTCGATTTCATCATTCTCTGCATATCTGTAGAACATTGCTTGTAGCTTTTTTAATAAAAGTTTCGAGCTACACACGTATTAGACGCCATGTCATCAAACCCGATCTTACTATGACAGGGCTACAGGATTTGGGAAGACAAGACAAGACAACACTCCCACACACATGCGACGATAAAAATCCACAAAAGATTGTATCAAATGACATGTGTGGTACTTTCTTTACATTCTAGTGGAGAAAGTTTATGGTTTTTTTTCAGGCCACACAGCAAGGTCCACTCTTACATGCTCGCCGCATATTTATAGTCTTCAATTCAATCTCTTTTCTCGCCTCTTTCCCTCCTGCAACATCAATTGGAGGGGAAGAGGCCCACAAATTCATTTGCACAATAGACACAAACCCCGGATAAAATATCGTTATCTCTTTCCCCGAAAAAAAGGGCTTCTCACAGATGTGTGATTTGATTGCCTCCTCTCAGAGAAATTGAATGTCATGAAACACAGCCGAGGAGGACAAAATTGCTTTCTTTTCACAAAAAAAGTGTCTGACAAAATCACATGGAAAAGACATCAATTTAGCAGTTCTGTGACCGCATGTCACCACCACCTCCTTAGCATTGCACACACACTTTGTGTGTGCAATGCTAAGGAGGACCTTTACACAAGTCTCATCTTCCTCTCTCAGTCTCACACATAAAGTACGATGATGAGGAGGAGGATGAGGAGACAGGTCACATGCCACTAATGGTCATGTCATCCACGAACACAAACACACAAATTGAATGGGAATCCTTGTCTTTTTACATAAAAACTTTTTTTTGGTCACATATTCTCTTAATAGCCTCTCTCTCTCGAAGGAAAGTATTAAAAAAAGTCCCTCACCATTGATAATGACACCAAAAAGAGATTGCTTTCTGTGGAAAAACGCGAGATCAGCACATCCTCTTTCTCTTTATCTATTCTCGACCAACAAGAGTTTAGGTCCTCTGATGATGATGGGACACACAACAGCTTGTGGTAATGGCGTTGATAATGGTATCTCTTCTGAGTGAGGAGGAAGCTTTTTTCTGAATTTTACAAGTCAAAAAAATTGAGACAAAACGCTTCCTTCATGGCCTTCTGCATTTCTAAAAGCCACAGCGTTCTATCCTTTGTTCCTCCTCTGCAGCACCAAATCCAAACTCGGCCAGCCTTTCAACATGTGCTTTTGTTACTCGCCGTGAAGAAAAAGTCAAAATCATCACTTTTTTTTGATAAATAAAAACATGACTGACAACAACTTTGCCAAAAAGATGCTGGAAAAGTACGGGTGGAAGGAAGGTAATACTTTACTTAATTAATTAATTAATTAAACTAAGTGTTCTTTGATTGTAGGAAATGGCCTGGGTAAAGACGAGCAAGGGATGTCGACTGCCTTGAAACCCCGTTTGAAGTCTGGCAAAGAAGGGATGGGCTACGAACTGGGCAAGGACCTCACGGACACTTGGTGGACCAAGGCGTACTCTGACAGTCTCCGTCGGGTGCGGGTGAGTGTCGAAGAAGAGGAGGAGGATGCTGAACAAGTGACGACGATGAGGAAGAAGAAGAAGAGGAAGCATGACAAGGACCTCACTGACAAAGTACCCACGACAATGCAGAAAATGAAGGAAAGAATGATGAAAGCCAATTTTACGTCGTTTTCAAAGGTACTATAGTCGCTACAATTTCATATTCCTTGACTTGATCATTGTTCTTACAAGGGAGGGACCCTTCTGACAAATGGAGAGGTCGACATGGAAGATTCTCAGCAGCACAATGACAGCCCCCAGAAGAGACCTCCAGAATTTCTCAGTGACGAAGAGCTCTTGAAGGCATGTGGAGGTCGTACTGCTCACAAGTCAGTTAAGGCTAATATTAATCTCCTATCGTCTTTTTGACATACTTTACCTTTTCAACAGAGCTGCACGGTTTGGTCTAAAGTTAAACGGAAAACTAGCTCGTATCGCTAAACAGGAGGAACAACAATCTCTTGGATCCTCATCATCGTTTATAGCAGCAAATTCCTCAAGTTTTATTAAAAGTTCCAGGTCAGACAGGGATAGTAGTGACTTGGCTAGTGTGGATCTGTCGTTAGATACTGAGAAAAAAAAGTCTAAACATCAGGGATAGCTAGTATTTTTAGTTTTGTACGCTTTGAAAGAACAAAGAGCTGGAGAATAAAGTCAGTGACGAAAAACTTCCTCAGAGGTAGCCTACTTTTTTCTTATTGAGTTAATTAGCTATCAAGTGTGAAAGTCACCTCTAAAAACCAGATCCCAGAGGACAAAATGAAGTGAAATCTTCTTCCTGAGAGAGGAACTCTTCTTCTGTGACAGGTGAACTTTGGAACTTGTTTTTGAAAGTTGATTGACGTTTGATTGATTGACTATGCTGTACTTTTCAGGTTGACTGTGTTCTCGACTTCTTCTTCTTCTGACAGCACCACACCCACAAAAAAGTGAGAGAGTGCTCTATCAACTCCCAGGGACTCGACTCACCGTGTCGTAAGCAAGTCATCAAGCTTTTTTTTTTTTTTTTTTTTTTTCGTGTGTTACCACAACAACATTCTGAACCCACATTTTTTTGCTCACCCCCTTTGATTAATGACCAGACGAATTTTTCGCCATACCGGTTTGATTTTCCGTTCTTCAATTTTTTTGAAAAGACACACAAATTTTCCAGTGTAGTAGGATAAGGATTTGGAATTTTGGAAGGGGCTACCCAAATGTAAGATACACCTTCTCATTCAAACCCTCTGTAAATCTCCAATTGCTCTGACCTCTGTCTTACCAATTAAAAAGTAACTACTCTCTTCCCTTCTACCCTCCAGATACTCAAAAAATGGGAGTCAAAATGCTGTCCTGGATAGTGCTTGGGATCTTGGTAGCACTGCCTCTACAAGCAAGCAGAGCAGAAGACCCTCCAATGTTTGCCGTTCATGACTTGGCGTCCGGTAAGAACTTTCATTTTTTTGATCCTTTCTCTAAATTGCCTTTCTCTAAACGCCACTTTGCAGGGGAGCTTCAAAAGCGGAGAACCATTCCATCAGGGAAATTTTGCGATGCAGATTTTGGAGCAGAGTTGGAAGGGATTGTGACTGAAATGGAGCAGAATAAAGACGCTCCAGCGGCGATTGCTCAAAAGCTTGAAGAACAGTTCAAAGTATGCCTATATCTCTTCTTTGTCAGCATTGGAAATTCTGATATGATTTGTTTTTTTTTAGGGGATTATGGAACGAAACGCAAACAAGTTCCTCTGTCAAAAATCTTTGTGGTGCGATTTGGGAGAATGTAAAAAGAGTCCAAGTCAACCGGCCCGAAGCTTGAGAAGTGATAATGATCCTGCCCCTGCGCCTGCGGAACTGTCACGGGCTAAGAAAGCTGATGCTGACATAGTCAACAATGCTGACACACGCAATGACACGCCGGATACGACGGGGATCTCATCGTCATCTAAATCTTCTTCCGACTGTAAGTTGATTATTCATTAACTTTTAGAGTCAACTCCCATGAACGTTCGACTTGTTTTTTTTTAAGCTGGACAAAACGGTGGATCTGAGACGACCACTCCCAAGACCAGCGCTGCAACCACCAACAGGATTGCCGTTCTTTCTTTCGTCATTCGCTTCACTCTCCTCTCAATCATTGCTCAAGTCATCCCACTCAATCTGGGAGACTGAGAAAATATCAAACGCCACTTATGTCTGACCCCAACATCACCAAATAAAATCAAGAGACAAGTCACAACCTGTGGATCTCTTCTCTCATCATCGTCACTCAGAAGAACGCCATCATTTTTTTCTCAAAATTCCAAAGTCCTTACTTCTTGATTTGTTGTATCCGTACTAGTCTTGTCAGTCGAAAACTCTTGACCACACACTTGCTCTAAAAATACTGACTCTATGACTCTAACTTTGTCAAAAAATGTTATGTACTATTTGCACATTAACGCAGACTCGGGTTAAATACTTCGTATTAAATGTAAAATCAAATCCTCGTCATTTTGTAAAATGCAGTCAACGATTCATCAATGATTTCTCGGAATTACCTGTTTATTGTAACACTGTACAAAAGAAATCCATACTTCCAATAGAAATTAAGCTTATGTCATTCGACTAGAGAGATTAGAGGATTCAGTACTTGACATACTTTGGAACTTCCATCGTTTTGAACAGCTCTTCTTCACACGGCTCTGCGTCAATTGTGGTGGGGTCAGGAGCGACTGGCTGGTTCCTGTAGTAGGTGAGGAATGGTTCTCCCAATCGTTCCAACTCCTTCCAGTCTTTGATGACTCCGCGTGGGATGAAGCCAAGGAGGCATGGTCCATGTTCCTTCAACAGCTTGACCCGTTCCGCGTCAATTATGTCTTGTCTACAAAAAGTATGACATGATAATTAGTTTATAGATCATGTGGAAGAGTCTACCTTCTCTTGGTCTCCAAATCAAAGCACTCCAGGGTCGCTTGGTCCTTTTCCCTCTGTTGAGCATGGAGGCAGCGGCGGTCAATGATCATTTGCTCCACAATCTTTCTATGCTCCCTCTCCCTTTGTCTTCGTTTTTGAGTTGCCATTTGCTCGAGTCTCTCGTCCTCTGCGAATTTAGCCATCAACTGCTGACGATACTCATCCTCCTCCTTCCTCTCAGCCTCCAACTTGTCCTCCCTCATCCTCCTCGCTTCTTCTGCGGAGGCACGCAAGTCATTCTTTTGCTTCTGGATCCGATCTCGGTACTCTGCATCCTTGCGTTTGGCGTCCTCAATCATCTCCTCTTCGTGGAGTTGGCGTCGGAGCTCTTCCAACTCTTCGATGCGGTACTGAGTGCCAGTCACAAAATAAGTCACATGAGACTTTTGTAAACCATAGACTGACCTGCTCTGTCATAATCCTCTCAATGGCTTTAGCCACAATTTGCGCCTTGGCCTTTTCCTGACTCTCTTTGATCTTGTGGAACTCTTCCGCTTGTTCCTTCTTGTTTTGGGTGTACTTTTGTATTTGTTCTTCCTCCGTCCTCACGCGGGCCCTTTCTCTTTCCCGATGGCTTTCTCGAGCCTGGAGAAAGTCGCCAATTTCACTCTGGTACATTTTGACTTTCTCGTGTTTGTCCATGAGGTCCCTATATGCATAAAAAGAGGGGGGAATATGTATATCTCAATAACAGCAGCAGACTTACTGCAACTCCTCCTTTTCAATCGAAGCAATGATTTCGTCCACCATTTCCTTATCCTTGGCAAAGTCTTCCGCTTTCAAGGACTTTTTCGACATCGCGTCTTCCAACTGACTCGACAGGGCTTTGAAGTACTCTTTCTTCTTGACACAGTTTTGCTGCTTCTTTTCCCAAAGGGCTTGGTCATACTGAGCCAGTTGTTCCATGAGTTGCTGATGCGTGGAGTCGTCCTTCCGCTAAAGTTCAATAAACACTCAAGGTTATCTATTTTGATGCTTATACACTGCCGACCTTCTCCTCCAGACGCAAGCACTCATTTTCCACACGTTGAGCGAAGAGGGTCTTTGCAAAGTATGCTCTTCGGAGTTGCCTTTCCAACTCTCGGATCTCAGGGGCGCAGGCGTACAGTTGCTTTCTGCAAGCATCATCATTATGAAATATGCTAATGACAATTTTGAAACTATATAAACTTACGAAAATGCAGCCTCCCTTGTCTCCTCCTCCTTCGTCTTCCTCATAGCCACGGCAAACTTTTCCTCTTGGCAGATAAGCTCGTGTCGTCTGGCCTTGTCCTTCTCGTCCTGTAAAAAAAAGGTTTTGGAAAAGTTTTAAAAAACTTGAATCTCTACCCGACAAATGCAGTCCTGATAAAACTTTTCCTTCTCCTCCCCCTGCATCCTTCTGGTGAGGTGGTCTTGCTTCATGCGGTAGACGGACTTTTCGTAGCGTTGAAGCTTCCCCTCGTCAACCTTGTCCTTGGCAAGTTTTCTTGAGATTTCTCTGGTTAACTTTTTCATAGAGTGTTTGATCGGGTCGTCGTCCTCATTGCAGCGGAGGTCTGGACAGCGGGTGCAGCGGGTTTCGTCGTTGTAGTCGATCCCGTCATCGACCCGCTTTTTTTTAGAGAAAAGAAGGAGGTATATTGATTAGAGCCTTTTTTAAGATGGTGTATTGATCAAACAAGCCCACGTAAAGTGTGAAGGCATAGTGGAAGTTAGCTACTGCCTAATTGAATTGAGGGGGTCCGACTTTTTTGTATTCGAATGAGGCAAGGTGAGACAACCACAAAAAACTTACGCAGTCATACTCTTCTTCTGCCGCAGCAGTAGCACAATTCTGCTCCATATTTTTGATTGATTTTGTGTGAGTGTTTTGTGGGGTCAACCAACTTTGGGGTCATGAAAAAAGTCAGGGTCAGTCATCATGAAAAAGAATGAACAACACTCCATGACCACGGAATTAAATAAAAAATGCCGTCTTTTCAGAACATTTTGGTGGCACCATTTCGGTACCAAAATGCACACACACTCGGTGTGGGTATCGAAATGGTTCCTTCGTCTCACGTTCTCTCCGATGATAAGCCTTGAGTCAAAGAAATAATGACGATCACGACTGCTTCATCCCCTCGCCTTTTGTAAAAGCTTTATTCCACATCAGAAATCACAAAACCCAACTTTCAAACCCTATCAACCTTACCACCACCACCACCACCCTTCCTAGCTGTTTCCCTTCTTCTACCAAGCCAACTTCTTAAAAGTTGGCTTTGGTAGAAGCTTCTAACAAGCCAACTTCTTCTTAAAAGTTTTGGTAGAACAAGTGTTAACCCACTGGGAATACAGACTCCTCGCATGGTTCAGCACTCTATTAACATTATGCTTGCGTATCAATCGGTCAAAGTACATTGCCGTCTCGTTATGATCATAATTATTCGCTATCACGTGATTCCTATGCTGTAACAATAATGTCAATGATAAAAAGAGAAGGAATGGGTTGTCACTGTTTGTCAATGACGGTGGTGGGTTTGAGGAAGAAAAGTGTGGCTGCTCCTCCTCTTGAAAGGCCTCTTCTGTTGCCTCCTCTGTTGTATTGTTAAGAGAGGTTTCAAACGATGAGGTTATTATGAGCCCCGAGTCCGCATCGGTTGTATTATTAGTTTGTAGTGGTTCTTTTCCTATCGGATCCTCATCTACTTCCCTGTCAACGATGACGAAAGACCGTTGGGTGTTTAATGACAGATTCTCAAAATCGGATGAGGAATCCGAATCCGAGTCCGAGTCTATTGAAAAGACGTTGTTGGAGGAGTCGGTGTCAACGTCGATTTGACTCGTTGATGGTGGCCCAACTTGGCTGTTGTTGGAAGATTCAAGAGGAGGACCCTTCCCAATCGTCCAAAATTGTCGGAGGTTCTTAATGAGCAGGCCGTTCTTTTCTGGCTCTGAAGAAGAAGTTGCTTCTGCAGGAGGAGGGGGAGCCTTAACAATTGTGAATGGCGATGTGGACAGGCCGGGGATGGCGTACTCGTCGTCATCTAAAGAGTAGAACGGCCTCGTCTTCTTCTTCTGAGTTGTTGAAGATTGCAGGGATGACGCTATTGAAGATAACGACGACGTAGAGGACTCGTCTAATGAGTGTGGATGTCCTTTCGTCTTATTGGATTTGAGGCGGTAGTAGTGGCGATTGTCTTTGGTGGATGTTGTAGAGGAGGAGCGACGTTTTAATCGGAGTTCTCGAAGGCGAGAGTAGCATGACGATGAAGAGGTCGGCTTGATGATGGTGGTGGGGGACTGGGTGCTGCTGGAGGAAGGGACTGTTGCGGTTGGGTTGAACTTGACCTGTAAGGCAATGATGTACAAAACAAAAAGGAATGCAATTTAGCTGTGCTTTACCTCGAACAACTCCACCCCATCACCACCATCCCCACACGACTCTTGGGGGACACTCGCCCACATGACTTCCATCATACGGAGCGAGTCATCGAAACAAAACTCCCTCTTTAGTTCAAGCAATAGCCAACGGTAACAAAACAGAAGGTCATCCGCCTGAATTCGCTTCAGATAGTTGAAGAACCCAGGGTCGTAGTGGTGGAGTAACTGACTGAGGTGGGTGAACTGCAAAAAGAAGATGTTAATGTTATGAAAATAACGTGTGTCGAGGAGACCTTAGAGAGTATTGTAAATACTCCAAGGTCTAGACTGCATACCTTCAATGACATCTGAACGCCGTCTAGATGAAAGTTTGGCTTCAAACGCTGCATCAAACTGCAGAAACAAATGTACGCTTGCGCTTCATCTCTTAGCACGTATAGCAATGGGGAGGCAAGGTCCGACATCCCTTGGCAGTAATTTGTGGTGGGGTGGTGGAGGGAGTACCTGAAAGAAAAGTTTGAATTTACTTTTGCCCTGACGTAGGCTTTCTCTTACGTGGACAACAAGTCAAAGAGCATTTGCACATTGGGATTGTTCTCTCCAGAGTAAAAGTCTATCTGTCTGTCCGTGCGGAGCACGTCTTTTAGAACCATGTTGGTCGTGACTTTTACAATTTCATTGTGGAGTTTTGACTGCCACAGTGCCTTCAAGTCGTGGTATTCTCGAGATTTCTGTCGGATGTAGTCTATTCGGGCATTGCCTGAGAGGGAGGGTGGGTAGATGTGGAGGAGATGCTTCCAGATGACTCGGCGGAGGCCTAGATAATAAATTGTTGTTGTGAAGAAGGCACTTTAGTGAGGTCACCAACCGTAGTAGATTAAACTTGTAGCTTACCAGGCTCCACACCCCCATGATACACGGCGTATCTTAGTTCTTTAGGCCTGCATAATAAGCCTCCTGGGTCGAGGTACGCTACCATTATATAAAAAAAAACAATCGCTAGATATAAGCGAAATACTGGTCGAGATGATACCTCTGAACTCGACGTCAGATAGAGGAGGTCGGATCGTGGTGGCGACTTCTTCAGCGATAAAGGTCAGCGCTTTTGTGTACAGCTTTTCCATCTAACACAGGAGACCATCATCATCATCAAAGACTAAAGAAGAAGTTTAGGATCCTCACCGTGTTAAATATGGTGGTGGTGTTGAAGTTGTTCTGAACCTTCGCGTTTAGACTTGTGTAGTAGTTTGACAATTGCTGATTATTCAATAATGACTGTGGATTAGAAGAAGAGGGTCGTTTGGCCATCGCACTACCTCGCTGTTGATTCACTTCGGTCGTCGCTACCAAGTCCCAGTCGGACTCCAATCCTTCATTTTGCTGGGGGGTACTACTGCTCAGTTGAGGGTGGATGAGGAGGTGGAGGTCTATAAATGGAAAGATTAGTACTGCCATTTGAAGATAATATTTTGAGGTACCTCCTCCATCGAGACAAGAGACAAAGGCAACCGAGAGGTCCGCGTTTGAGGTGAGGGGGAGGTACTGTTCTTCAGAGTCGGGGGTTGTATTGTTCCTTGTTCGGTAGTAGACTCGAAGGGACCTGTGTTTTGAAAAGAATCTTAGGTGGTGTGGTTTAAAATATAGACACTCTTTTATACTCAATGTCAAAAGCTCTTTTGAGGAGGTCAAGAAGAGTTCCATAGTCCGTCAAGGAGGGGTCGACGCTAAAGTGTTTTTTTAAACTGCTGTTGGAGTCTGCAGTCAGGAGCTGTAAATTGGAGAGACTGTAAAGACGTTGTTTGTAAAAGATTTAATTTACTTGAACTGATATCTTGACGGCTTCTCCCAATGCAGTTGGATGGTAGTGGTTCATCGTTTTAAAAGGGGTCCTACATTTCAAACTTTAGGTTTTAAAAAAGACAAAAAAATGTTGGAACGTCAAATCAGTCAGGGTCAATAATATAAATTATTTTTATCTTGTTCTCTCCATATCAGACAGAGACCACACAACAAACAGCTGAAACCACAGCTCTTTATTTGCACAGGTTTTTTTTCAGAGCGTCTACGCCCGAGAGTGATGATGGGACATGAAACTGCATGGAATATATCGGTCTTCTCGTGTTCTGAAGAAGGGTCCAAAAATTGGTAAAAGAACCAAACTTTGTGACACTAAAACTTGTTTACAGCATTTCGCATGAAATTCGCTCATCGAAAAAATTAGATATTCATAGGAGAGAGTGTGTGTCCAAATTGATTGATTGAGAGTGTCCAAATTGATTAAATTGATTGATTTTTTCGATGACTTGAGGGTTGAGATTTTGTATCGGATATATGAGAAATCTCCATTATGAAAAGGTGACAATAGTTGCAAAAAGTAGTATCATTCAGGTAAATGGTAAATTTAGAAATGCATAAAAACTACGTTGAAAAAGAGAAGAAAATTGATTCCTTTTCATAGTCCTTTTAAAAGTATTTGAGTCACTTTTTTCCCTCGACGTATGGAAAATGTAAATTTTCTTGGCTCAAAATAATCAAATTAAACCTTGTCAAAAAAACGAGAAAACGCTCACAAAACAAAGAAGTAAAAAAGAGAGAGCAAAATTCAAAACCCATAAAACCTCGTCCAATTGGCTCCTCTCTCAACGCGATGACGTACTAAAAACTTGCTTGAGTTGAGTTGAGTTGAGAGAGAAGGTTCTGGAATTGCACAGAAGAAGAATCGACCCAAAAAAAAAAGTCACCATTCTCACATGTGCACACGACTGACTGAAAGTTCCTCACATTTTTTCTGAAACTTTTCTTGGAAAAATAATTTTTTTTTGAAAAAATTGGCAGGGAAACAGAGAGAGAAATTGAAAAGAGGATCTTCAACTTTCTTGACATTTTCAATAAAAAAGGATTCAAAACAAAAAAAAATGGTGAAGGAAACAAAATACTACGACACCCTCAGCGTCCACCCCTCCTGCACCACCGACGAGCTCAAGAAGGCTTATCGCAAACTAGGTACCTATTTTCTTTCTAATCTTCAAGTCATTTCACTAACAAATTATTTAATTATCTGCAGCCCTCAAATTCCACCCAGACAAGAACCCAAACGAAGGAGAAAAATTCAAGCTAATCTCCCAAGCCTACGAAGTCCTCTCGGACCCTGACAAGCGAAGGATCTATGACGAGGGTGGAGAAGAAGCCATCAAAGGAGGGGGCACTTCCAATGGAGCAGGCTTCAGTTCACCCATGGACATCTTTGACATGTTCTTTGGTGGAGGGATGGGCGGACGGAGTCGGGGTCAAAGGGGGGAGCGAAAGGCCAAGAACGTCGTCCATCAACTCAGCCTGCCTCTTGAGGATCTCTACAACGGGACGACGAGGAAGCTGGCTGTTCATAAGAATGTCATTTGTGACAAGTGTACAGGTAAAGTTCTTGTCTTGAAATGACTTGTTTTAACAATCTCTCTCTATTATTCTTTTACAGGCTCCGGTTCAAAATCAGGGAAACCCCCAGAGAAATGCACCACCTGCAAAGGTCAAGGGATGATCTTTCGCGTTCAACAACTCGGCCCTGGGATGATCCAGCAGATCCAAACGGTTTGTCATGACTGTGGTGGACAAGGGGAGAGGGTGAATCCAGCAGACCGTTGTAAAGCATGCCAGGGGAAGAAAATCATTAAAGACAAGAAAATTATTCAAGTCCACGTTGATCGAGGGATGCAGGACGGGGAGAAGATCACACTGCACGGGGAGGGGGATCAAGAGCCGGGTGTGAGCCCTGGGGACATTGTCATTGTCCTTGATGAGAAGCCGCATCCTGTTTTTAAGTAATTACCCAAGTAATTAATAAGGCTCTAAATTACGTAAAATATGATCTAATTAGACGCGCCACCCACGACTTGATAGTCCACCTAGACTTGGAGCTCGTGGAAGCCCTTTGCGGATTCCAGAAGACGATCGAAACCTTGGATCAGCGTCAATTATTGATTACAACAATTCCCGGAGAGGTCATCAAGCCAGGGGAGATCAAATGCGTCATGAATGAAGGGATGCCTGTCTCGGGGGATTACACGCACAGAGGGAAACTTATAATTCAGTTCAACGTCGCCTTTCCCAAGATGATTGACTCGGGGGTCGTTGGACAGCTGGAGGGGTGTCTTCCGGGGAGGTACTACTAAGAAAAGAGGGATTTTTTTTGAGAAATGATAGGGTCTTTTTTTGAATGCAGGAACGAGTGCATCATTCCCGACGACTCGGAAGAGGTGACTCTTCACGACTTTGACCCCAAGGCGCATAGTAGGAGTCACAGGGCTGCGTATGATGAGGACGATGATGATGATGAAGGTGGTGGGCCGAGGGGGGTGCAGTGTCAGTCTCATTAATTGTGGTGTAGTTTAAAAAGTATGTCATTTTTGAAGTGGGATTTTTCTGTGTGGGATTGTAATAAAAATGTTGAGGCAGGGAAGAATAAAAAAACTATGCACTTTTATAATGACGAGTTTTGAAGGTTTCATTCAATTTTTTGCATTAGATTGACCATGCATGCAATTCTTCAGCAGCACCCATTCCTCTTCTTCTTCTGCTGCATTTCCAGAGTCTTTTATACATCATCATCACGACGGGCACGAGCGACTCACCACCACCACCACCACCACCGACTTTGTGTGCACACCGAAAGCAGCAGAAGTTGATACAAAGTAGTAGTCAAAAGCGAGTTGTTGTTGTGCAAGATTTGTGTGTGTTAAAGACTTTTGTGTTGAGAGGGACTTTCTCCTCTCCGTCGTATGTTTGCCAGTCTTTTTTTTGTGTGAAAGTGAGCCTTTTCCCTTCAGAAGAGAGCGGATGAACATCTGCTGAAAAAGAGAGAAGAGAGAAGAGGGGACTTGGAACGGAGGGAAATTATTTTGTAAGGGAGTCCTTTTTTTAAGCACGTGTGGGGAAGGTTTGTTTTAAAAAATTAATTAATTGTTTAATTTAGGTGCCTGAAATGAAGGACCCTTCAAGAAAATAGACACTCTTTAAAAAATCATGGAGCAATCAAATCCTCACCACCACCACCACTGGCCATCATCAGAAGGACATTATCGTCGTCACAATAACAATCACGATCCTGGAGCAGGTGATAACTCCCCAGGAGGAGTGTCTAACAATAGTAGTTGGTGCAGTAGTAGTGAAAGTGGTGGTTCTTCTCCTTTTGGTGCTTCTTCTTCTTCGTCACAACATTTTCCACATCACTTTCAACAACAGCAGCATCATCAGTACTACCCTCCGACGACGACGACGGTCGTCGGAAGGGACTATCATCATCATCGCCCCGCTGACTCTACTGACTATAATCCTCCTCCGGACCAACAGTTTTACCATCACTCATCGGAAGAAGAGCATCACATCCCTACCACAGGAGACTGTGGCTACTACCCTTCTCCTTCTTCTTCCGTTCGTCAGTTTCAACCGCCCCTCCTTCATCCCCACCACCAGCAGCAGCAGCAGCAACAGCAACACTGTGACCATCACCACCATAATCAAAGACACGGCGGCCCTCAGGAGGGGGGTAGTAGCAGCTTTTATTCGTATTACCACAGCAGTAGTTATTACAACAGTGAGGGCTACCACCACCACAACAATACTCAGCAGCAGCAGCAGCAGCAGCAGCAGAGGGGGAGGTACTTTGACGTGGATAATGGTGGTGACAGTAGTGAGGGCAATTTCCCCCCGCCGTATGGATGCACCAACAACTATAATACAGGTCGGTACCATCAACAACAGCAGTATCCACCACCACCACCCCCATTCAGGAGAAAGTCGATGGACTCTTCGTACCTCTCATCATCATCCTCAGAGTATAAACACTACCTTCCTTCCCCTTGTCAGCAGCAGCAGCAACAGCAGCACTATCAAAATTGCAACAGCCCACACCCCCAACAACAACAGCAACAACACCACCACCAGCAGCAACAATCCTCTACTACTTCATCACACTACTGTCCTTCCCCTCTCCCTTCCCCCTCCTCCTCCACGTCCCCCGCCGCAGCGAGTATGATCAAGAGGGAGTGCTACTCGAACCCGAGCAGTTCTTCGACCACACCACCCATCATTAGAAACACTGGTAGTAATTCGAGTGCTAATTTCATTTGTTCGAGTAGTACGGATGATGGAAGGCGGGAGGAACAACAGGGTGACTATCATCAGCAGCAACAGGAGGAGTTTTACAGCGGTGGTGGTGACTTTCAGCAAGAACAAGACTATGGTGCTGGGAATGTTGCAGAAGCATCCTCGACAACAACAACATACGTCAAAGTCAAGCATCGGAGTCTGTCCATACCGACTTTGCCGTCTCAACATCAGGTATTTCAACCGCAGCAACAGCAGCATCATTTGAACCCTGATCCTACTAGCAGCATGATGGAGGATGCCAGTAGTAGCAGTTTAGAAGAAGACGGTGAAAGCATGCAGGAGTATGCAACCACCACGACTGGTGAGGAGGAGGGAGTGTATCATCATCAGCAACTAAACTTTGGTGGGGGTGACAGCAACAACTTTCCTCCTCCTGCCTCTTCAACCGATGACTTTGCTCCTCCTTCTTCTGACGCTGTAGAAGAAGAAAATAGAGAAGACGATTCTTCTTCTTCTGACGACGTAGACTCCACTTCATCCCTCTTGCACGAATTCGATGTGGATGACATCCCCGAGAGTGACATGATCATTGCTGAAGAAGAGGAGGAAGGTTTTCACAACGATGTGGAGGAGGAGGAACTTCAGGATGTATTGGATCAAGAACCAGCGGGTGATGATGATGATGGTGAGTGCCCCACGGCAGCCACCCTCGAGATAGCCACTACAACAACAACAGCAGCAGCAGGAGAATCGAATGAGGAATCGAGTTCCAGCTTTGGTTCTGCAATCTATGGTTTAGAAAGTAAGAAGGGGTCCGAGGATGATTCCCTTTCAACTTCCACACTTCGTGTGGATGTTGAAAGGGAAGGGGGGACGGATGATGGGCGAAGGGAAGTTGGGGAGAAGGAATCCATTTTTGTCGTCGAATCATTGAATGACAATGGTGAAGAGGCTGCTACAGCAAATCAGGGTGCAAAGTCAACGGCAGAAGACCAAAGCATCAAAGAACACAGCGATCAGGGTGAAAGCGAGCAGCATTTCGAGGATAACAGGGAAAGTACTACTGCCTCTAGTGTGGATGTTGGAGGGGAAGAGGCTGCGTCCATCGTGCTGCACTATGAAAGTAATACTGAGAGCGGTGGTGGTAGAGGAGGGGTCGGCGTGGTCGTGCCAAAAGGATGGAAGCGGGAGGTGTCCTTTAAAAAGGAGGGGGTCAGCGTTTATTACGTTAGGTAAGAGCAGCAAAATCTATCTTATGTGTTTGATAGATAGCTTCACATTTTGTCATTCCTCTCCCCCAAACCTTAGTCCCAGCTCTCAACAACTACACACCTTGGACCAAGTCAAGAACTACATCTCTTCCGATGGGACGTGCAAGTGTGGACTGAGCTGCCCGCTGAGGTTGGAGGTGTTTAGCTTTGATCCGAAGGTAGTGTGCATTATTATATAAGATTCTTACTGAATCAATGTCTTTGAAAAGGTCATCACCGCATTTACTTCAACAACTTCTTCCAATGGCCAGGAGAATGATGAACTTGGTTACCTAACCGGGTTTAAGGAGCATCATGATAAGGAAGAAGTTGTTCAAGAGGAGGAAGAGCTTTGCAGCCATAGTAGGAGGAGGAATAAGAAGAAGAGGAAGGGGATTCAGTTCGGTCATGCTGCTGTGGAGATTTGTTCTTCTTCCTCAACGAGATACAACGACAACAAGGGGGAGGAGGGTGTGGGAGAAGGTAAGAGATAAAGATTACAGTTTAGAAATGAGGGGAATTGGGCGGGGGCCACACAGGCCGGGGGTAGCGGAAGAAATATCAAATCCGTCTCTCTCTTCTTTTAAACATTTTCCACCCATTTATTCCCCTATTTACAGATCCCACCACCATCGTCACAACATCTTCGGCAAAGAGGCGGAGGACGGATCCGCAAACAGCATCAAAGACAAAAATCGCAACAAAGATCCCCATCTCCCAACAGAGTCCGGATACAACCACGCTGTTATTGATTCCACAGGTAGTAATAAAAATCTACATTTTTTCTGGGTAGGTCTTGACCCTCTTTTCTGCTTTTAGGCTGAAATATCTCCCTCGCCCTCTTCATCATCATCATCGTCATCAGAAGTGTCACTTACACCAAAGCAACCCCCACCTCCGAAGAAGAAGAACGATACTTCTTCACTTGGCTCTCAACACGATGGTAAACCTGCTGCTGCTGCTGTCACCACTGAATTGACACCACCCGACACTCTTAGCAATCCAATCGAATCCTCCTCTCCTCCGAATGGTGGTCAGATAAGCGAACAGAAAGTTTCTTCGCCGACTAATGTCCTAAAAGAAGAAGCAACACCGACAAAAGATGATGACGCAACTTCACAAACGCCAACGACGACCTCACTCCCCACCACAACGACAACGACACTCCCCCCTCCTGTGGTAGAACTCGGCAATGTCAGTCTGTTACAACCACCAAACACATGCTCCACTACATCTTCTAGTCAATCAACAACAAACATTGACTCCTCCTCTCTTACAAACAACACCATCCTCCACCACCATCCTCTGACGATGAACTTGAATAACTTTTCCCTCGTACCTCCAATGAACCTCCTGAATCCACCAACAACAACACTGACGATAGACTTGCAAAAGTTGATTGCGGAGCAGCAGCAACCTTTCCTTCAGCAATTTCAACAGCCGCAGATGCTGTTTTCTATTAATAATGGTGGTGGGGGGCAGGTGGTGACGGTGCCGACTTCCGTGACGAGTGGTGGTGCTCCGGTCGAGTCGGTTGCGTGTCAAGAAGAAGAGTCTTCTTCTGCTACTCAAAAGAAGACTGAAGAAGAAGAGATCGACTTGATGAAGGAAGAGACTTCCCAGAAGAGCCGTGGTGACGATGGGAACAACGGATCAGATGACGGGAAAGTTATTGACGGCCCTTCGAACATCGAAGCACCTGTGGAAGCAAAATCCACCAAAGATTCCGAGACACCACCACCGACAGCTGACAACCTACCACCACCTCCCATTACTTCTTCCGAATCACCTTCTTCAATCAACACCCCACAGCAAATCATCCTCCCACCACCACCACCACCACCAGCAAACGTAGCAGTGTCATTTGCAAACACTACAACCACCACCACAACTGACCAGTTTGGAATGCGCTATCCAATCATCCAAACCATCTCGCCCTTCTTCTCTGCTGCTGCTGGAACAAATACGCCACAAATCATTTTTTCTCCCGAGCAGCAACAACAGTACATCTCGTATCCTGAACAGCAAACTCTAACAACACAAACGGACCCCATCACACTACCTTTCATGTTCGACCAGCAGCAGCAGCAGCAGCAGCAACTCCTCAATTCCCTTCCCTTTCTCTCCCAAACCAACTTCAAAGAAGTTGGCTTGGTAGAGCTCTCCCAAACCAACTTCAAAGAAGTTGGCTTGGTAGAGAAATCCGCATTCATGCCCGCTCCACCTCAACAACAGCAAACAACGAAAAAGAAAAAGAAACGCCTCTCAAAGAAGCAACAGCAGCAGCAGGCGCAGTTACAATTCCAGCAGCAACTCTTGCTGCAGCACATCCAACAGCAGCAGCAGCAGCAACAAGCGTTGGCCGCGTTTACTATTTTCCCCCAGTCCTTCCCCTTCATGCAACCCATGCCTTTCTTCCAACAGCCGACGACGATTCTCTTGCCCAATTTGATTTTGGGACAGGATGGGACCCTGTTTGTCCAGCAGCAGCAGCAGCAGCAGCAATCAGCACAGGTGCAAGGTGGAGGAGGAAGTGTGATAAGGGGACCGGCAGCGGTAGTGTCTCAAGGGTCTCAAGTAATAGCGCCAAAGCGGGAGGAGAAAGGAGGAGAGGACGATTTGAGGAGGAATAATCCAACGCCTGATTCGAGCACTGGAGATTTGTTGTTGGGGATTCTTGGTGGTAGCAGTGGGGGGAGTGGGAGCTCGTCTACGACGACTACGCCGATTCCGAGTCCAAACATTAGTGGGAGTGGAGATTTGAAAATGCAGAGTGTTTTTCAATCAGTGGGTGGGACGGTGGTGAAGAAAGCAACAAAATCACGGGCCGTGAGTAGTACGAATGTCAAGAGGGTCTTTCACCAGAAGCAGATCCTGCCCAAGATTGACTCTAGCACGCATCCGTCAGAGTGAGTGAATGAAGAAAGATGAATGAGTTGACCTGTAACAAGGTAGCTTTGAGGTAAAGAGGGGTTTGAATGGTTACAGAAAGAGATTGCAGGGTATATTGTTAGCTAAAAAGAGCATCATTTTGGGGGGGTATTTATAGTTAGCTCTTTTAGTGGAGAAAGTAAGTTACGGTTGGTTAACGTTAACGGTGTTTTCTTTTTTTAATAGGGAGAGCTTTAATGATAGTTTCATTGTACAGTCATG